>CCAG010012338.1:0-31695 GCA_001077435.1 Glossina morsitans morsitans
TCGGGGAGGGTATCTGTCGGCCTGATTTTGCCAGAAATGTTATGCGACATCGCATGATTTTTCTGTTGTTTGCAAAATAGCGGCTAGCCGTTAGGTATGTAAAAGAAAAGGGAGAGAAAAAACTATGCGAGGAATTTGGTGGTGGCTTTTTGATGTTAATCATTTACTGGGAGTTGAGTTGCGGTCGTCGAAGAGGAGTGATCGTATGGTGAGCGGTGCAACAGGAACAGAATTAAATTAAAGAAAATTAGCGATCAAGGCTTAGACTTTTTCAAAATAATGTCTGATACAAATGGAAAAAGAAATTATTAACCAGAACTTTGTAAAAACAAAATACAAAGCGGTAGAATAAAATAATTAATAAACGTTGAAAAAAGAAATTTGCTTGTGTGTAAGTAAAAAAAATGTAATGAAATCGTCATGACTGCTTTTTTCGATAAATTTCCATGTATGCAATATAAAAATGCATGTACGAATGAGTGTACACAAACTATGTATCAAAATTGGGTGTTTGGTAAAAAAAAAAATAAATAAAATAAATAAAATGACAAAGAAAATGCTATTTAAGAAAAATACATAATTCTTATATTGTGATGGATTTTTTATTTTCTGGTATACGGTACGTTTTATATTTTGGGAAGAATTCCCTACGAATCCTTCCGAAGTGCGACTGAGCGTTGTTGGTGGTTCCCTAAGCTGCTCGGCTTCAATGCGCCAAGTGAAGCTGTCTCTTTATAAATGTCAATTAGGCTCGGCATGAGACAGTCCCTATATATTTTAGTTTAGGCGGATTGAACGCCTTATAAAAATTAGCGGATTAATACGCTTTGAATTGCTTTGCAACAATTGAAATTCTTTATTTCTGTAAGTGGTATTTATACTTAATTCTACAGGTATTTTAATGCTTTCAAAAATTATAATTATTTTAATTGGGGCGGCTAGCATCGTATTGCATTTCGTAATGCAATACTCAGCCAGTTGAAGTGCGACATCATTTTTGTTTTTCTTTTTGCACAAAAATTACGCTGAATTTGCATAATTCTGTCCCACAATATACTCGAAGCCACTGAAAGAGAAGTGTGTGTAAAAATATTTTACCACAAAGCAATCACTGAAAAGAAAAAAATCGGAAAAGAGCTACTCACACATGAATATCGGAATTCAGTAAAAAAGTTTGTATATGTGAACGTGTGGCTGGTTTGTCGTTATTATTAGTTTTATTATGCATTAAAAATTCTAACAACAGTTAAACAGTTAAACAAAAAAAAAAAGGAACGAAAATATAACAAAAGCAACAAAAAAATATATGGAAACTAAATGGGAATTGTCTGACGGAAATTTTACAAAAAAAACATATAAAAAGAAAAACACAAAAAGACAGCAAAGCTATCGAAGTAAAGACGGGAACATGAAAAGAAAAGAAAAAACCCAGAAATAGGAGCGAAAGATTGTGTAGTAAAAATTCCATCAAATGCAATAAATTTGCTAAATAAATAGTAGAAAAATGAAATAATTAATAGACTTCGTCTGCTTTCAAGTTAGAAATTTAATTAATTACGGCTACGTGATGTTGGCAACATTACTCGCAAATTCGATTGTTTGAAACGCCATTTTTAAAAAATTTGACAAAAATAAAGCCTGTGTTTAAGAAAAAAGCGTCCATATTTTGAATAATAGTTTTAAAATATATATAAATATAAATTGGGTAAGATTAATTCAACGGCTTACGATGTCTCAATTTAAATTTTTTAAAGAAATTAACAGTGCTCTAACAATGGACGGTGAATTAACCAAAGATCCAGTTCTTCGTTGGCAAAAAAAATTAGAAGCTTCGGAGGCAAGTTCTAGCTTAAATGTTACAAAATCGGGTTTGTCTGCCGTTTATAACCCAAATTTGTCGGGCACGAGCGTAGCTACAAAAACGCCGTGTATACCAAACAGAGGTTCCACCAATTTTGAATTGGGGCATTATTTATCGAAACAAGACCAAGAGAAATCAGAAAATGACGAAGAAAATGAGGGAAATTCGAACGCTAACGATGATAAACCGACTCGTGTGAAGCTCGAGCATCGAAAATTGATATCAGAGTCAATGCAGGTGGCAGATAGTAAAACTACAAGAATTCTCTCATATCAGAACAAGGCTCCACCTGCCCCTGAACTTCACGTCAATCCTCTTAATGTAGTGTACACGACGAAAACCCCATTGTCTACGAAAAGTGGTTCTCGTTATATACCAACCACCTCAGAACGCATTTTAGATGCTCCAGATATTATAAACAATTTTTATTTGTACCTTTTGGACTGAAGCACCGACAATATTGTAACAGTAGCATTAGGCAGCTGTGTTTATCTTTGGAATGCGGGCACTGGTAGCATTCAAGAATTGGTAGAATATGAAGAGGGTGATCATGCGTGCGCTTTATCTTGGATACAAGATGGGCAAATTCTTGCGATAGGCAACAAAAGCGGTATAGTAGAATTTTGGGACTGTGATAAAGTAAAGCGTCTTCGTGTAATGGATGGTCATTCGGCCAGAGTCGGAAGTCTGGCTTGGAATTCATATCTTGTTTCATCAGGTAGCCTCGATGGGTCAATCGTACACCACGATGTACGATCTCGTGATCATAAAGTTGCCACTTTAAACGGCCACACTCAAGAAGTGTGTGGTCTTAAATGGTCAACCGACTATAAATATTTAGCCAGCGGGGGCAATGACATTTTAGTTAATGTATGGACTGCCGTTAATGAAGGCGGTGTAAGTACAGCTAATGAACCTCTGCATGTATTTAATCAGCATCAAGCGGCTGTGAGAGCATTGGACTGGTGTCCATGGCAGCCTAATGTATTAGCCTCTGGTGGCGGTACGGCTGATAGGTGCATAAAATTTTGGAATGTCAATAACGGTAGTCTACTTAATTCGGTAGATACAAAATCTCAAGTTTGTGGTTTATAGTGGTTACGTACATATAAGGAGTTAATATCGGCGCATGGTTTTGCGAACAACCAATTAACTAAATGGAAATATCCAAGCATGGTTAAACAAGCCGAACTTACTGGCCACACCTCGCGCGTTTTACAATTGGCTTTATCGCCTGATGCCAGTACTGTTATGAGTGCTGGCACTGATGAGACTTTACGATTATGGAATTGTTTTGCTCCCGATCCGCACACAACCAAAAAATCCAGTTCCGCAACCAAGAAACCAAATCAAAGCGCGTTTCGTCAAAGCATACGTTAAATTGCTTAAACTTTATAAAACTATTCGTACGGTTTAATTTTTAAAATTTTTGCGTGTTATCCAATTTTACATACCATACCCATTATGTTTTAATAGTACTCTTTCTTTTTTACTCTTCAATTTATTACGTTTTATGAGAATTGTTTTCTTTTTTTTGAATTGTTAATTTGATTTATTTTTTTTAAAAGCTTTTTAAATTTTTTTTGACACCTATTTGACTGTTGATTAATTAACATAATTAATAAATAACCTAAACGAAATTTTAGAAAATTGAAAATCTCTTTTTTTTACTATGTGCTAAGTTACACTATAACTTTTGAAGTTGTCATTGGAAATTTATAGATAATAATTTTGACGAAGAACCTTTAATATACATGTATTAATGCTTTTAAAATCATTAAGTTCATATGACTTCACATTTTCGATCGATCTTAGAAGAACGTAAATCTTGTAAATTAAGAGTAACATTAAGAAACCTTTTGACTGGTTCTATAAATATAGTGTTATTAGTAAAAATACTCTTTAATATGCAGAAGAACTGTGAAGTACATGTTTCATCATTTGATAATTATTTTTTATATATTAATAATAATTGATAATTTTTTTGGGATGAAAGAAAAGTTATAATATAAAATTGCTCAGATTTTAACAATACAACTACAACTACCTTATGGATATAATGATGTCGGTCGAAAAAGAAAAGCAATGTTATTAAAGAAACAAAAAAAAAAAATAACATTGAGAAAAAGTGTAAAGTATAATAAAGATTTTGTATCATAATATGAAATAAACGAGGTTGATTGAAATTAGTTTTATTTAAATTCTTCCTTATTTATTACTAATATTCATACGTGCACATACATCTGAATGCATATATTTGGTTTCGCAAGGTACAAAGCCAAATGCATGTGGGATTAAAACAAAACAATTTATATGTTGTAAATAAAAGAAAGTAAGACACTTTGTGGGAAAGTGTTTTAACGTGTTGAAATCTTTAAAAATTATTGTTTTCATTGTTATATTGCAAGATAAAGGAATCAAGTCATTATATTGGGTGTCACATAAATTGTGATTCGGTCTTAAAATATATAGCATTAGAAAGGAACTGTCCGTATATCAATATATGTGAGTACACATAGATAAACGTGTGGCTTAATCTTTAATCAGAGAATAAAAACAAACCAATCAGACGAACAAGAATATCTTTGACGACACGTATACTCGCCTCCACTTATATTGTCGCCATAAAGCGTGTCAGCAATTTAAACGAATATAAGACATTACATCTACACGTCAATACCCTAATGCCATAACGCCAAAGTTATATATAAGGAACCCTCTTGCCAGTCTGGTGATACGAAATTGGAATGTATACGAGTTTTATCCAAATTATTGTATGTGAAGAAAAGCTTAGAGTAACGTTCGACTGGACGAACTATTTCTCAGCCGGTGTGTTAGTGGAATGCTGTTTATATTTTTCTCCTCCATATTGCCAGAAGCACCACAAAAGGAAACGTGCGCCCGAAGATAGAAGGAAGAGGTAACAACAATTGTTTGGCAGTGCACCGATAAGAGCATAGTTTGAATGTTTTTTTTTGTTCCTTGTGTGAGGGGCGGTGAGGGGACTTTGGATAGTTACCGACGGACGAATGAGGGACCAACGGACGATGTACAGTACGGACATCATAATATACGTAAAATATATATATATGCGTTTGTTTAAAATAAATGTATATGTATGTTTGTTTGCGATAGATATATATATATATATATACCGGAAAATTTGATAATTTGCAATTTTTAAGTTTTGATGTACGGGGGTAATATTGTCTCAATTTTCATGTATGTTGGTTGAGTATAGAACAATAACGCCTCACGAAAGTGTCATAATTTCTACAAAAGTTTTGCAAGAAATTATGTTGTATTATAATTAGACGTTCTGCAACGAAAAAAATTGATGACTCTCCGTTCAAATTTGTTACGTTTAAGGTTAATCGCGCACCCTTTCTTGCTATTCGAAGTATATTGCAGCTGGCATATGGCTCTCAGATTCGATAAACAAAAGTGTCTAAAATTTTGAAGTATGAAACGTATGTTAATCATGTACTTTTTGGAAGATATTGAATAGTTGAAACGATCCCCACACGAAATTAGGTAATTGAATTACTTAAATCTACCGCTGCAGAAATGATACAAAAAAATTGGCAAACCTCATATGTGGGGCATAAGAATATAAAACCACGTTCGCTGCCCTACACATGTACTCAAAGTGTCAAAAGATGTAGTTAAGGACGTACTTTTTTCGAAGCGTTGCATAAAATACTTCGGCGGTCGATGTGTACCCCTTCCACCCGGACCACGTGTCCTAGACGATGCAGTAGTTTCAAAGTTTTCAGATCTTAACTGGAGATCTTCGATTGCGCACATCGAGAAGCTCACACATTCATGGGCGACAGAAAGCGTTAAGCTTTTTGGTGTTAAAGTGTTTTAATTGTAAAACCGATTGTATGTCAAGTTATTAAAGCAATACTGAAGTATGAAAATAAACATATATAAATTTTGAACGTATTGCTCTCTAAAGTCTAAACAATTAGATGACTGATGGTCCAAAGCAAATCTGGCTTTTGATGAGTCAATGAGTATTGTGCGCCTACTAATACTTTGGACAACACTGTAACTCAAAGCCACACCCTAGTGCAACCATCAAATGAATCTCAAAAAGTGCATATAAGAATGCCTTCACGTGATGGTGAGACACCAGAAGGAGGTATGGACGTTGCCCATCCTTCGGTGATATGTGTAAAGTAGCCTACATCAATCATCTGAAATTATATTTATCACTTCCGCAATAAACGATCTCTTTTTAGTGGTGAAAATTTTAATCTTGTTTGAAAACTCAACATAAAAATAAGAAGGTTTTAGTCGAAAATGAAATACGTATTCAAGTTAATAGACCTGAACGAAAAATATAAAATAGTTGCCGTATTTTAAAATCCAAACAAGTATGAATGATTGCCTATCATTTATCATCATATAGACAACTGCGATCCTATTCTGATATGTCTGATATCAATTAAAATAGTAAGCAATTCTTTTGGTCTCCGGGAACAATCAATAAATCTTTGATTGGGTCGATATAGATGAATTGCTAGTATTCTCAAACCATATTTTGATGTTGTCAATTGGTTTTTAAGATTGGACCATATAGAAAAAACAACTTCTGAAAAGACTCACGACTCAAATTCTGTAAATTCACTAAATTGCCCGTAATATTCACTGCGTGCAAGACAACGTCTAATGGTTGCTCTCTAATCGGTATATTATGAAAAGGCCCTGGTTTACAGACCCAATAATCCAGTCGTTACGAACACAGAAAATTGCAAAGGATAATATTTCAACATTTTGTAAAAAATAACAAAAGTAACAAAAGTATTATCTTAACACCGTAACCTTTGGTGTTAACGATGTACCATTTCTTGTCATTTGAATGTTATTCCAATTGGTAACTGGTTTTGACATTGATATGGTGAACGTGTAATTGGGAAAGCAGCCAGTACACTAAAGCGGGTTATGGAATGGTTGAAATCTGCAGAGTTTTCATACAAAAGATAGCTTCAAACAACTCACAGTTACTTAAGCTAATACTTGATGATTACGATTATTAATTTTTGCAATTTTTTCAAACTAAACGTTAGATTTTCAATGGAATGCGTTTGATTTTTTTATTACCTATCTCTGCCCGTTAATGATTCATGCTAAAGTTTTAATGCACCAATCATGGCTAGAAGATGTTGAGTAACTTGAGCATGTTACTTCCGAAAATGCTGCCGCATGGAAACTATTAGTCTAAGATTTCGTTCAATCTTTGGCTTAACTTCTTCCCGCAAGCTAAAGTTTCTCTGCATGGCTTTTGTCATGCCTCCACCAGGCCCTTCCTCGCTATCTCCAGATAGGAAAAGATGGAAATTATGTAGTGCGGTCTTGTAGACAAAATTAATTTGATATGGTCAATCTTTTTTAAATATCCCGTAAAAAAATTCTAGTTGGCGGGCACGTTCTATTTGCTTGTTCTAGCTAAGAAAACCATGAAATGCTTTTGGGGAACCGTGCGTCATTACTTTATGGATTAACTTCAAACGCTTCATGGCGGTACGTTTTTTGGCAACTTTCAAAAAGCTCAAACCCATATCAACAAATAGATCAGTTCGTTTCCCATCTGAGCCCTTGCAAGTGATGCTAATTGTTGTTTCTTAAATGCCAACGGCTCATGAAAATACTTTTAATAAATTTTCCTCGTATTCAGATACTTAATTAAACACAATTTCATTGGCATTATTTAATTCGGTTAACACAACAAGGATATTATCCTGATAATATCAGGTACTCAAAAGTTCGATATGTGTTGGAAAGGGCGCTCTGTAAACGCTCAACCCGTTTCTGGATGAATACCAAATCGTAGGAGAAAGGGCTTACGTCATAATCTATTATATCTTATACTGAAAAATCTCCAATATTATCGGCTTGTTCACACTTATGCACGCTATACTTAACGTATATTCGTTACTTTGAACTACTAGTTATTAGGCATGTTGCCGACTAAGGATTCGTACGGCTCAAGGCGAATTCTACGTAGATAGACTTAAGCCACGGAAAAAAAAATTTTCCACTTCTGCACACCTTGCAATTAATACTAATAAAAGGGTTGTAACAAAATCGAGGCACAATTACCTAAAGATTGATGTGTATTCACGCTTCCGTTTCAAGCAACTAAGGAAGGCTTTGCTGGATTGTAAAGCCACTGACTTGAAAAATAATGTGGGCATATTTGCTTACTTTTCTGCAAGAACCGTACACTTGCAATTACGCTCGGATTTACTTAAGTCGACCTTTTTTGCCGCGTTTTCACGCAGAAAAGGGCTTCGCCAAAAAATTACGAGCCATAATGGCTAAAATTTTAGGAAAGTTGCACACTTAAACGTCAAGTCATCTAGTTTATAAAGTATATTGCCGAAGAGATCGGTCAAAACTACCGTATTTAAGGTATGGAATAGTTATTTACCCCTCCTTAGTGACGTAATGTTGGTGGTCTTTGCAAAACTGTAATCAAAATCTTTGGAAATCATTTCCATAGATTGCGGAGAAATATCAAATTCATTTTTGAGAAATTTAGCGTTATTGAATTCTTTACCCATTGTAACATGCAAAGTCTGACAATCCTCAGTATCTATCTGAATATCCAGCTGCGGACTTTATAGTTTTCAGGGCCACACTTAAGTGCCGCTTTGAGAGGAATGGAGGCTATAGAGACGGACGCACGTTTCATCGCTGAGCTAGCTAGTTCGGAAGGTATGGAGGGTTTCAAATTTTTGTCCCACAGATATTTCAAGGACGGTTACAACTGGAAGAAATATACTTGCTTTACCCTTATAAGACCAAACGGGCAGATAAAACCTACTTACCAAGCAGGCAGATCTTAAGCGCTGTGGCATTCTGCACCGTAACCTACCTATGGTCTCCTTCGGCACATGATTTACTAGTTCGAAGTTGGGTACGATGACCCGTAAGCTAACTTCCTCCTAGCAGAAAACAAAATTTTTATTTTATGTTTATATTTTTATATTCATAAATTTTTTTGTTTTATTACATAAGATTTATTGTATTCTATTAATATTTTCTTATTCTAATATTTGTAATTTTCTGATATTAGAGATTGAATTCATTCTAATAAAAGTACATTTAATTTGGTTTTTGATACTTGAATTCGCAAAGTGGAAAGTTGGCTAGGTTCACTGGATTCTCGGCTACGTAAAGTTATTATTGCAGAACTAAAATTTCCCGAATTTATACGTTTAACGTGTTTTTTGCCTTTCTTAGAGTTCGATCATCAAACTTCCGCGGCACTGAGTTTAAGTATAATGTAAATGTATTCTTATTTAATCATGTTCACCATCCATAAGACAGGGACAAATTACCATTTTTGTCAGATAAAGTCACTTTTTAATTTATCATTTCTAATTCAGATGATTACACAAACTGTTTTCCCACTTTATGGAAAATTTTTATTTTTCTACTAACGACATGAATAATAAATTTTATGCCCTATGCTTTACTGTATAGTCTTTATGATTAAAGGGTAAAACAATAACTTACATAGTATTTTCCTTCGGTTGTTTATTTTATCGATGCAGGTTTCATATTGATTTTTCGCAAGTTTTCTTTGTGTTTTAATCTTATCTTCTTAAGTACATGCTATTGCCTTTATTCTCTTCTTATACATTTTAACACGTATATAATTTCTCTAGAACAAATGTTTATGTTTTTCTCAACACGAAGAGGTAAATAACGAAAATATAACCCTTTAAGCATTTCCAACAAATCTTTCCCTTTATTTTTTTTCTTTGATTTAGCGGCTACTAAGTGCATATGTTATCATTAAAACACAAAAGCCTCAAATGTAAGTATTTATCATTTATATGTTCTCGGTTACTAACTTATTTTCATACAGCTCATTTTCCACATTTCCATTATGATCTTAATTATAGTTTCTAGCAATTTTTGAACGTGCACGTGTTTTTATATCATTGAAATAGAGTTACACATACTAGTCAAAGGATTTCATTTCATCAATTTCTAAGTTTTTGTTGGTTTAGTTAGTTACAAAAAAATTAACTCAACCAAGTCGGTTTTCTACATATATATGCATATACAAACCAACCACGCCACTGTATCCTTAACTTAGGCTTCATGATATAGACAAAAAAAAATTTATTCTTTTTATTATATGCGTCTTCACTACAAAGCCAGAAAATTGTGAAGCTCTATACAAATTTAACATCACGTTCATTATTAACTAAATAAGTTATATTTTTGCTTATTGTTTGTTGCATGTTCAGTCATATATATACAACAAGAATTTTATTATAATTGACGGATTTATTTCAGCAAATACATTTTTTTCTCCTTTTTTTATTTTTACTGATATTACTTCAATGTTACTGTTAAGCAAACTTTAATGGAACTTGAATATTTTTATTTATTTCGCTTCATGGTTTTATCGTCCCTTTGTTTAATTTTCCGAATTAGTTTTTCTTTTAACCTCTTTCTTTTAACCTCTTACCTTCGTCTTACTTTTTTCTTTCCTCTCTTCATCTCACCTGTCATTCTAGTCGTTTCCCTCCGTCCCATGATTTTGACATTCGTCGTGCGTGAATTGCATAATCCTTTTTCCGTGAATAGTTGCATTCTTGTTTTACCGCGGAGGAATAAAAACAGATTATGAAATCTTGTACAGGGTTGTAATTTCAACTAATATTATAGAAAATAACCAGACATTACACCATTTTTCCCGGTTCTGAAGATGCCACTGATCATACGGCTTTGTTAGCAATTTCACGAAACTTGTCGTTTGTTATTTGATGGGAGAGGGTGAAAGCGCTTGTTCATCAACTCACTACTCGATGGAAATAAGCCTATCTCAACTCAATGCATAAACGCCCCAAATAGGCTTTCGTTCCATATGAAAGCCATAAATTCATCAATGCCGATTATGTGATCGCTATAGTGCTTTACGAGTTTGTCGGATCTTTTTACCTTTTTGCTTTTGCGACGTTTTGACTTTGTTCGAGCAAACAAGTATTGCGCTAATTGTTTAGTAAGAAGCCATGAAACGGTTGATTGTTCCTTCGGTTGTCGAACTTCGAATACATTGTATTTCATCGCACATCCCGGCATGCAAGCAAAAGTAAGCTTTTCCCAGCGTAGTGGAAAAGAGATTACTACTGCTTCTTTATCAGCAAACAAAGTACGAAGGAAAGGAAAGTTATCGAAACGAGCAATCAACCTACAGAATAGTTCACAACGGAGGCATTGCAAGCAGCATCGGATCACACGTGTATTGCTCAAAATCAGTAACTACTCTTGCAGCTGATACATGTATAGATTGATAATTGCACCAGGTGCAAAGGAGGGAGTATGTTTATGATTGAGCGGATAACTCTTTATTTTAGATAGGGAGGTTACTCTTGACGAAGGTGAACTGAATTTCTCATGAATGAACAATTTCTCAAAGGATTAGAAGTATGATTATAAAATTAAGAATGGAGAAAAATCATTCGGACAAATAGTAAAAGCAATTGGAATTAGCTGTGTTACTGTCTAATCTATTATAAAACATTACAATACCGCAAATACCACAGAACATAAGCACGATCAGGCCAACCAAACAACCTTACAGAGCGTGAAAATCGAAATATCGGGGGCTTATTTTATATTCGAGGCAGAAGATTACACGATAGGAAAAGATAGATAAGATTAAGATGAGATGTATGCTTGCCATTAGCGCCTTGATTAGTCACAATGTTTTGCACTCTAGGTTGCTTATGTGTTCACGGTGGAGTTTAAAACAAAGCAACGTCTGTAGTAATATCGCATGTGACAAATTATTATCGAAAACAATGAAGATTACCGATTTAATTTCATAAGAAAAGCATACCGAAAAATTTCGGTGTAGAAAAATAAACAAACACGTAAGTGTGATTTCTGTGCCATGGTAGTCGGTTCGTTTGACTATGGAAGAAGTAGTCAGTTGAAAGTACGCTGATAAATGAAAAGATTGGATGCAGTGCGAAATAAAGTCATTAGAATTAGGTTGAACGTGAACCATCTTCTCCAAAAATGTTATTGTATAGCGGTTGTTCTTTCAATCCGCCCAAAAGGAGTATGTTTTCACTTTTAATACTTTTCCAATGCCAACGAGTGGGGTATCATTTAAAGTGACCTTGCGTTAAGCCGGTTTCACAACAGGAACGCAGGACATGGCTGCCAACGAATACGAGGTTACAGTCGACTAAATTTCGGTAGTTACAGTTGCTCAATATTCAATAATTACATTCGCATTAGTTAACCCTTAAACGCATTTACTTATATTTTTAATAAATAAAATTTGACATCAACTAAGAAATGGGTGTAATTAGTTCGAAAAATAGAAAAATAACACATAAAAATTTTTCTTTAATTTTCAAAAACACATATTGAAACGTCATGAACAATCACTTCTTGAGTTTTACAAACCTACTACTTACATTAATATAATACTTCAAACATATTATTATTATTATTATTATTATTATTATTATTATTATAAATTTAGCCAGAGAATAAATTCTAAGACTAAAGTCTTAAAGCACTAGCATCTTAGATTTTCGGCTTTTTGTTATTTTTATTAATATTATTATTATTATTATTATTATTATTATTATTATTATTATTATTATTATTAAAAACTCTACCGGTTTTGGGATTTGAACCCACGACCATTGAATTGCTAGTCGCGACTCTTGCCTACTCGGCCAGTCAGGCGGATACTACTTCAAGCATAAATAATATTTCTCATTACGTAACAAAACATGAAAATTCAACCAAAATTATTTTTTGCGCTTAAACATAAACCAATATTTGCTATATGACCACTGTGTGGTAATCTTGAATAGTGGAATTTTACACCTTAATCTGTTTGAAAATATATGCCAGTAACCAATGCTGTTTTTCCGTATATTTATAGACGGCAAACGATGACATGATCGTCTAGGTTTTTATCGCCTGTAAACGTTGCTGTAATGCGCCGTCAATAGGTGGATCTCTCTTATTGCTGCTTACATGATATCCCACATCTCAAAAAGCTTCAGCCAAATCATTGCGGAACTAACCAAGATTTGGTGGTTGTTTGTTTGTGATGTCTTTCCACACCGTCAAATTAACATCGTCATGGTGAGAAATTCTTTCCACATAAGTTCCTCTAGCAATCTTCGTCAGATCCTTCTTGTCCACGTATCTACAATTAAGCAATCTGTTCTGTTCTACAGTTCCGACAATGGATCCCTTGTTTCAATAAATAGTAGGTGAGGAGCCATGATTCTGCATATTACTCTGCCTGTTTGAATTACTCTGGTAAGATGACATTATTGGTGACTCTCAAATCTGTCTCATCTGCTAGTCTACTTCTCTTGCCTTCTTGTCCGGAGCAAAGTTCGAAACAGTATGCGCATTCCATGAGACTACATAAAACAAATAACATGTAGCCCCACTTGTAGGGCTTATCTTGCAAATATACTTTCAAGAAATTACCTGTTTTTGTTGAACACTTTTGTTAGTCTATCAAGAGGCATTGGTTATTAGGAATAAATGAAATGTTTCATTTAGCTGGTATTTTACAGGTCTAATATTGTGTAAGCAACTGGATGATCTCTCGGAAGATGTACTTTATAATATATATAAAAAAGTTAACTCATAAAAAATTCGTGTAAGAATTATTCAGCCACATTTTAATTATATAATTATTAAAACAATACTACCATTTGTTAAAAAAGACTAAAAATATATGAAATTATTAATAAATGTGTCATAAAATAACTTTAGGGTTAGTGAACTTATCTAGAACTTTTTATATAAATAATCATAATTCATAACACTCGCCGAGATAAAATTGTACTCAATTAGCATACCAACAATGAAATTTATCACAGTTAAAGAAATAAACCATCAAATATTCCAATTGCGTTTGGAAACGATAAAACTAATTTAAAAAAAAACAGAGTTACTTTGGATTAAACATTTCATTTATCGATCTTATTATTGTGTCCCATTGCAAATTGGTTGCTACTCCACCGGCTTTTTTGACAAGTTTTATCAAAAGACTTCCAAACCCTAGTTCGCTCGCTACTGGAATATTAATTATGTAGAGAATCGAGATAAAATTCGTCATAATTTTTATTTTTCAAAGGGATTCTTTCTCCATCGATTGTTGCTACTGATAATCGTATTTTTTCTTCGGACAGCGTGAGCGTTTTTATAATAGCTACCTTGACCCAATGGGTGATATTAATTTTTCATTTTTATTGAATATTGGATGTCATTTCCTACTTAATTTCGTTGTTAAATTTGAAGTCCTATTATATGGTATTAGTCATCTTAGTTATCTTAATGTGTCAACGGCATAGCTCCTATTGCGGTAGAGCGATTACAAAATACCCGAGCATGTTGTGCCGCAAGACAAAGAAAAAAAATTAAAATTGAAAACAAAAAGAAGATTTGAAGTCGAGATAAGGTATAGAAAAAACAGAAAAGTCTAATCAAGCCTTTAATGAGTTGACACTGTGTAAGTCCTTCTGCAACGTCTTCTGTCCATACTATCCGCCATTCGTTGGCTCCTTCTTAGTCCGTCAGTAACCGTTCTCAGTCCCACTACCTTCGTACACCCACTCATGCCCCGCTTCAGCGGCTGAGTATGCCGCTTAGCCACACATTTTTAGCCAAGCACCTTTAATTTTAATTATTTTTTTTTATCCTTTTTGTCGTCTCAACTAGTTACATTATTTATTCACTAAAAATTTATTTTCAACGATTTACACACTGATTATTGCTTTGGAAAAAAAAGTATGTATGCAAATATT
This sequence comes from Glossina morsitans morsitans, assembly GCA_001077435.1. NCBI lineage: Eukaryota > Metazoa > Arthropoda > Insecta > Diptera > Glossinidae > Glossina > Glossina morsitans. The sequence continues at coordinate 14,689 of CCAG010012338.1, forward strand.
CTATTAGGAATTGTTTTATTTATATTGATTTACATTGATTTATGCTCGGCTTGTAAATAAAAATTGTTTAAAAAAGTTACGGTGGATGTCTAAAGCTAAGTTCTTAAATTTAACCTACGATTTGTACATACATTGACGGTAAGACTGCACTCGATACCATTGTCTCCTTCCTTAACAACGGCATGTTGTTATGATTCTGTGTGGTTTCCAAATTTGCATTGATGATAGGTGTCCTGTGCCGTTGCCTTCGTTGATTTGTGGATGGCCCGGAAGGTTGTTGTTGTTGAAAAAGGTTTGATGTTTGATAGAATAATTGCGTCACTGAACGGATTTTAGGCTGATATATTTCCAGCCGGTTGCAGCGCAGCAAGTTTAATTAGATTATCTAATTTGACTAAAGCTGAATTCTCACCCAAAAAGCCCTGATGATTTTTTCCTGGGATTTATTTTTATTCATCTCAACTTGATTTTTCATAAGGAATGCATGCATGTACTATTATTCTCAGCAATATATTAGATTTATTGCTTTGCTCCTATAGTAGATGTGCGTATGCATGTGCGTTATTTTATTTTAGTGTTTATAGTTGGTTAATAAAAGAGAATAGCTTTTTTTTGCCTATTCTACAAGAGCAACTTTCGTTTTTTTTTAACAAAATTTTTCAATATTTATTACGTTTGTTTGTATTGTATCTGCGGCCTTTAGATTAACCATTTTTGATGCGAGAGGTTGAGAGAATTTAAAATTATATTTTAAGTAAATCTTACCTTTATTTTCACATATATTTAGATATAGAGGTAACAATATTTCATCCAATACAAATGTTTTACATACTTTACTCTTATTTATTTTAATCTAGTTTTCAGTTTTGTACATTATTTCCAATAAAAATAAAGTTTACATTACTTGTTATTTCTGTTATTGTATTTCCTATCGGGAATCAATTGTTTGTATATTAGTAGTGCACAAAACAGTTAAGGTTTTGCTATTTTTTTATGCTCCAACGGCGTTTACTCTGTTAAGTTGTTGCATTTGTGTCTAATTTCTTTCTTCTTTCTTTTGTTTAATAAATTTTTTTTTCGCAATTAATTCTCGCTTCACAATATTTGAGGAATTTTTTATTTTGTACTTAATTTTTGTTATAAAATACACTAAAATAAAACTGATTTGTTAAACTATTTTCAATTACTTGCAATGATTTGTAAACAAAAAAAAGTTATGCTTTTTATCGCAAATCACAAAATTCTTCATTATATTCTAGTTCACGATCTCTATTTTTCGAAATCTTCCAACCAACTCCCCTAGTTCAACAGCCAAAAACCAAATACTCAACATCAAAAACTTTTTCTCTTTACTTGCATAGCGGCAAGCCGCTATTCTTGTGATCATGCGATATCGAATAACGTCATGCCGTTATTAGGACATTTCTGGTCATAGCAAACCGATAGACCGATAGACCACGTTTGTCCGCGGACGTTACGAATGTTCTTCGTACATACACCACGATTTCTCGCTTCTTATTTTATAGTAAGTTGATTATTTTGTCCCGAATCGTTAATTTCTTGCATATATTTTTTTTAGTAATAAAACCTTTATTTTAACTTTTGCGTAGATTTTCTTTTGGTAATAACGTAGTTAATTTATTTTTTACTTCAATTTTTTGTGTTCATTTTCTTTAGGTAATTACACATTTTTTTCACTTTTTAGTTATTATGTAGGGAAATATAAAATTTATTGCTTACATTAGCACTAAGGTTTTCATCATTGTTAATGATTCGATGTTGTTGCCATCAGACCCTTGTTTGATTTTTCGCTTGAGGCTCGGTTTCAGTTGCTGCACTGCTTACTGCTTCGGCTTGGCCGCGCCTTGGATTAGTACCCCTTTTTGGAACTTATTACTATTCAGGCACTTTGCTGCCTTCAGTGTCGCTCGAAGCAGTTCGATATAGGCGGTATTACTGTCGTTCTGTGAACCACGTTTTTTAAAGTGTCTTTTCTTCTCATTTTATTATAGTTACTTTCTTCGTTGTTGTTTTTCGCGGTTCCTTTTATTTATCATTATTTTGAATTATTTATTTTTAGAATTGTTTTAGGTAACAAAGCTATTATTTTTTAGCTTTTTATGTAGAGTTCCTTTCAGTTTCACAGGATAGCGTACGAACTTTTCTTTTTTCGCTACCAATGATAACACGGACCTCACTTCCTACTACTACTACTACTACTACTACCTACTGTCCATGCGCCAGATAATTTATGGTATCATGATCACATAAAAATAACACATTTTTTTATTTTTGTTTTTATTTTGACGATAACGATGTCATGAACTAAACGAATGTAACCGGAGAAAAATAGCAATTTTTTTACTTTTTTTTTATTCAATGCAGACTGCATCGGTATACCAGTGAGAAACAATTACGAGCAGTTTGATATCACCGTCGAACTTATTTAAGTGGTCATTAGAGTGATCTTTAACTTATAACTGCATTCATTATAAGAAAATGCATATTACATTTATATATAAGCATATTATTTATAAAAACCAGTTCTTATGTAAGCCGAAATTAATAAACTTAGATCATAAATTTATTTTCATATTTATGTATACTTTACCTATATTTGTTTAGAACAATAAATGACTGATCGAATACGATTATAAGTCTCTTTCGGTTAAGTCATCCAACGTTAATATGCGATGTATATATACTATATATATAGCACTTGAATAGCATTTTAACATCATTGATTAGAATTACTCAGGGAGTATCATAGCCGACATCTTAAGATGACAAAATAGAAAATTACAAGTAAGACAAAAAAGAAGAATTTGATAGTATTAGCAAAAAACAGTTCTGAAGATGTGGGGTTCGATCTTGTAATGTAAGATTTGGTACTTCTTTTAGATCTCACAAACATCTGCTTGTCAAAGAAATACTTGGGCTCGTGCGTGTAAATAATCTTATCAATAAAGATAACATTTCGTACATTTAAGTATGAATCCAAATACGCGAACTCTCAGTGATCGTTAAGATGTATGGTGAAATTTTTTCTCGGTAAAAACATATTTAGCACACTGGTTTATGGCCAGTCCTGATTTATTTTCAGAAGTATAATCAAGGTTGCTATACACGTTAGCACTGCAATGTATTAGATAGACTGTAGAGCTTTTAATGAGTTTCAATTTAATTTCATTAGGTATATAGACAGATGACAGCCATAGTTTTCTTGAAATGTTACTTATACTTGTAACGATTCCACTTCAGGGTACCGGGGTATGCACAGCGCTACTTCCGTTCGTTACAAGAAAAATTTGTTGTTTGAGAAGACTTTTTATTTGTTGTCTGATTCGGTTGTTTTATTTCTGGAATGTAGATTTCCGTTTACATTGTTCAAAATAACAGTTAAATAGGGAATGATACACGTGCGTGGTAGGGAAAAAAACCAGCATAGCAAGTGTGTGATGCGTGACGCGTTTTGTGTGCCGACGCCGCTAAAATTGCCGTGAAGCGCTGTTCTACGCATCGCTTTGATGAATTACCGAAAAAATACCGTTCTGTATACCGTTTGAAGAATTACCGTATGTCTAATCTGCAATGAACGTAGGTATTGTTCAATGTACAGTTACTCCAGCTTTCTCCAGGGATATATTCTTCACACCGAAGAATGACTGACAGTCCTATTGCACGAAACAGCCAATCAATAACTTCCTGAGGGAATAATAAGGAATATCCTTCAGACCGAAGGATGATTGGCAGTCTTATTGCAGGAAACAGCCAATCATCAACGTTCTGAAGGAATAATATTGGTTGCTTACCGTTTCTGCTCTACTGCCGCTGAACAAGAAAAGACTGACCGATGGTCGCGCGCTGCTTTTATATCTGTCGATTCACCACACTTACTATGCTGCTAACATAGGTCAGAGAGAGAGATAACTTGAGGTGAATTTCTGATTTACAATGATGTGTATTAGTAAACAGAGAGGTTAATGGTAAGTGTGTCTCTCCACACTTGCGTTTTGCTGTTGTCATGGAAATTTAGAAAAATTTCCATGACGTCAGCAGTACAAACTAGTTCCTAATATCCAACCGCTCTGTGTGTGTATGTCTATGTTCACACAAAATGGGTTTATCGTATACTTTGCAAATGCGGAGAGAGACGTCTTATAACAATTATGCTAGCATGTGAGTGGGGTAATACACGTGAATTATGAGTATGAGAGCATAAGTATATTAGAGTATTATAGAATATGTGGGATTTATATAGCAAGGAATGAATGGGTATATAAAGAAATTCAAAAAGGAACATAAGTAAAAATGCAGATATATACAATCGCAAGTGTACTAAATATAAGTAATATAAGTGAAATGAGTGTAGCTATGGCATATACATAAACGTAAGGGAACGATCGCCCTCTTACATGCTATATATATTTATACTATATATTTATACTATATATATATATATATATATATATATATACAATTGTATAACTGATGTAATTTGAAATTCAGTTTAAAACTATTTAATTAGGAACTCAGTTCAAAACCAAGATTGAAACCAACATTAACAAATTCAACGTCATCATTTGCCATTACCACAGTAGGTAGACATATAAAGCACCGCGAATGGTGCGACAAAGCAATAGCCTTGTTTTTGGATGAACTTAGAAGTAGGTTGTTCCCATTTGACTAATGGATAATATTGCGCATGCCATTATTTATAGGCTCCCCAAGACTCTCAACAAGAACCAACTGTCGTGACAAATATATATGTGCATCATCAACATACAGATGAATTTTTTTACTGTAACAAGATATTTTGAAATGATCAATATATGCTCAAAATGAAATTGGGCCCAACACTTAATTTTAGCATAATTAGTCTTGGTAAACATATTTATTTTGACCTACTTTATGTTACCAATAGACATTTAAATAATATTGACTAGTGTAAGCATTTACGTAATTTTTATTATTACATTTTTTTAGTCCTAATTTTAATTCGTTAGCATTAATTGTAGTTATATTTTAGTATGTAAGACATACCAGATAGAGTTATAATAATCAATTGTAGTCATAATTATAATCATAATAATTAACCCGACTGATTGATTTCGGAATTTTTACATATCCTTAAACCAAGTAAATGGCGAATATTGCGAAACCTAATTTGCGCGTAACGCCAATAATTGGATATAAAACAATATAATGTTGTTACGAAATTCGCTTTTCTCGATACGGTTCGTATCACTATATCGTCGATATTCTTTTTAAGAGAAATACACTTTCACATTTTCACCCCAAGATCCTTTAATTTGCAATCAATTTCTTTAAGGGTAGGATTATTTACACTTTACTTGGGCAAAACTCTGGACTTCTCAACACTAATATTGTTTTTCGACTCAAATGTTCTTGTCTGACTGACTATGCCTTCCGCAAATAGTCCATTTATATACGTTTTTACAAGCATACTACTATTACGTAAGTTCATGACTTCATTTTTAATCCGTTCGCCTGCTTTTCCGCTAATCGTTTTCCTCGGCCGGCAGCTGTATAACACGCATTTGGGTTTTCTCTCTCTAAGGAATTAGTTTTTTTGGGGAAACCAATTAGTTGGAATGAACTGGATTTGGGATTTTCGTGACAATATATTTTTGTGTATGCTTTGCATGATTTTACTCCTCCGACGATAACTTCACTTTTTTTTATAACAACCATGAGTTACCCCAGAGGAAGGTTCTTTGAGAGTAGACAAAAAGTTATTAACCTTCACACACTGATACATGCTTTCAAGATTTCATGTAATCAACTGATGAATGCCCGAAGCCAAAATATACTTTTTTAATAACTAATAGTAATCAGTGTCATTGGAAGTATTATGAAAATCTATTATGACCGAAATTGTAACTCACATTTGTCGTACATTAAGCAAATCTCCTCGAGGACTTTCGTTGTAGCGGTATTGTAACTGTGTCCGGATTTGCAGCCTGATTGTTTTACACTTCACAGATTATTATTCTTGAGATGCAGTCGTATCTGAGCCACGACAAGCCGTTCAAATAGTTTGGATAAGGCCCGTAAACCGTGGGCCGAAAATCTTCATGGTTAGCAGTTTCATTATTTTTGCAAACAAGGGTAATAACAGCGATTTTTCAACTATCAGGATAAGTGTTAGTAGCATACATGAGATTAAACACATCATTAGTGAACAAGAGTACATTTAGTAGTAACAGTTTTAATACGTTCGGGGACGCGAATGCTATAGCATTCATTTTCATAGCGATGCAAAATGACGTGAATGCTACAGCATTCAAATTTTAAAGCCAATTTTTGTTCATTTAATTTCATGTAACCTTAAGTTTTTGTAAATAATATACTGTAATGGATTTTTTGTTAGGGTACTGTGTATTCTATACTTTGGGAAGATTCCCTATGAATCCGTCCCAAGTGTGACGGAGCGTCGTTGATGGTGAAACGTATGTGTAACCCTAATCTGCTCGGCTTCAATGCGCCAAGTCTTTCCGTCTTATAGATTGCCAATGAAGCTCGGCATAAGACGGTCCCTAAAATCTTACTTGCAGGCGGGTTGAACGCCTAATTAAAAATTAGCGAATTAAACGCCTTGAATTGCTTTGTAACAATTGGAGTTCTTTATTCAGAAGTGCACTATTTATACTTAAATTTACAGGTGAATTAATGCTACGTAAACACTAATCAATTGAAGCGCCTGGCATCGTATTGCAGTTCGTAATGCAATTCCCAGCCAATTGAAGTGCGACTAAATTTTTGTTTTTCTCTTTTGCAACAGAATTATGCAAATTCAGCATAATTCTGTCACACTTCAAAGTGGATTCATATGACGGTGTGCGATCACACTACAATACATTTCAAAGTAAAGCCAATTGATTCATTAAGGACTTTCTTATTTTTTTTATTTTTCTCCGTTCTGACTACTCTTATAATATACGTATAATCAGATTTTGGATACTACAACTAGTTTCAAAAATAATTAGCTGTCTATTTTTGTAGCTCCCTGAAATTTTTAGTGTCCGCGAACTTGTTAAGAATTTTATGCTGATATTGTTATATCCAGCATTTAACTGTATGGAAAAGAGTGCTTCAATTACAACGTCTATTGTGCAAGTTTTCAATTCAAAACCATCATCGAACCAACATAGTATGTCATAATTACACGATTTATTTTATATGTTAAAAAATGCTTGTTCCCTTCATCAGAATAAATTTCACTGGGTAGATTCTTTTTAACATCAATTGCTTGCAAATTTTTCTACAGTTCCTTATGTTGAAGAATATTATCTAATATTTTAGCACAGTAGGTGGGTTTCGTATTGCTTATAATGACATGTACTTTATTGCATTGTGTATAAAAAATCAACCAATTTGTATTCAAGTATTCAGGCAATATTTCGGGATTTTTTAGCCTTTATTATGGCGCCTAATAGCCATTGTAATCTAAATTGTAAAACAAGATTATTTTTTAAAACTGGTTTTAAATCTTCTTATTGAACCATAATCATTGTATAACTTCGAAATATTTGAGGTTAGAAACAAAAGTTTATTCTTAACGTTGAGGAAATATTTCGTACTTTCTCAATATATCTGGGCCATGGTACCGAGAAGCCGATTTAAGTTATTGGATGTTGATTCTCATCATATTTTAAAATTATATGGAATAAACTCTCTAACAGATATGAATTAAAGTTGGAATCAAAACCAGTAAGCCAAAGACCAATTACTTCTCACCCAGGTAGCAACATAAAATCTCGCAATTCATTAGTACGTAAATCATTGAAATTACAGGCTATATTAAAATTGTCACAAAGAAATGTATTTTCATAAAAAGTGGGAAATATATATAAATCGTGAATAAAGATCAAGAATATTAATGATTATATTTGGATCATTGATGCAAACAAAAAGGCGTTCCGCATTAGTGGCAGCAACTTCACATTCAAGATATTCGTCTTACACTAGGTATTCGTCTTACACTATTCGAGGTAAATATAGTATACATTTTAAATCTTTCTTGACGTAAATACCGACACCACCACCTCGATAGACACAAGCATAAGCTTCTTGAAAAGGAGATAACAGAACCATCCGTCAATCCGTATAAGTCGCCATTTCAATTCAAGAAAAATTATAAATATTAAAGGCGAAATCGATTAATGGTCGACTTCAAACAACTAAACAAAATCAACAGAAAGTCCTCTTGACTGGACTCGAAGAGTACCGGATAAATTACGAAAACCGAAATATTTCAATGGTATATATAATCAACTCTTTTCAACAAATCAATTTGCATTGATAGGCTGCTCCTCAAGAAAAGGACGATGGTAATTTTAAAAAGCTTGTATTTGAATTGAAAATGCGTCCGAAACGTTTTAGAAAATGTACTTGATCGATTTAAATAACACAGTCTGAAATTAAATCACTACAAATGCAATATTTAAAAGTTGCATATATTGAGCACCTTACAACAAGCGCACTTTGCAATAAGGGGCAGTTACAAAATATCAAACAGATGCGGACGAACCAGGAATATAAAATATTGCTTTTGCGATTCATCAAAATATCGCATACACGGCAAAGGCTTGAAATGATTTATTTGAAAGGTACACTGTTTTCGAATGGAGGAAAAAAGTAAGCTTGTAAATCCATTAACATCCTAAATGTGACAAACCACTCAGCATGACCACACCAACCATATCTTCTCGATGTAAAGTGTATAGCATAGCAAACACAACATTAGCAAACTAACAAAACATATGGTTATGAAAATCAAACGTTTGATAAAATAAAACTGCATTACAACTACTTGCGTTTGTAGAAATCGAAATTGTTTACGTTGCCAAAAGCAGGTACAATGCTTGGCCAGCCACTATCATAGAATGAAAATGCCATATGCAGCTGGCGATGACGAAGCGTTTCGTAACAATTCCCGAGAAATTCAACAGATGAAAAAAAAATATCAGAATGTTGATTAGTTCCCGAAACGTTTATAAGCACAGGATTTAATGATACCAAGGGGACTTGCATTGTGATATCCGAAAAAGGAAGTCAAAAAGAAGCGTTGAAACGTCATAAAGAAGGCAAAATAAATTCCTATAAATAATTTCATTGTATTTGATTCCTCAAAAATTATAAATACAGTTTGCGCCATCCTAAAATTCATAATCGACTAGCAACCCGACCCCAGAAATGTTTGGATACAAACGTAAAATATAACAGAGGGATACGTAACAGTATTAAAGAACAACTAAAAAATATCAACATTGCAAATACTAGCGTCGAAATAAAATCTTTACGAATATCGAAAAGTTGTGGTCATGCATCAATAGCACAATGAGTATTCATAAACTTTGTTTCAGTCTGAAGAATAAATAAATTCATTTTAAAATATGTAAGTTAACGAGAATTTTATCTTCATTTCCGTTACAATGCTTTTCGTTTTCTAGTCGCACGCTTCTCACACTACTGGTTCGTCAACTTGTCCACAAAATTACCCCACTGCAATTTTTTCTACAAATACCATGTTACGATTCCCGGTAAAAATTATTATATCCTTGTGTGAATAATCTAACTATTGTTATTGTCGCGATGTCGCGACAATTTGCTTAGACAGCACTATTCACGAAAAACAACGTCTTCACGCCAAAATTCTGTTAAAAATGCTGTTTATCGTGGAAATATAAATTTAATTGATTAGCTTTTTGTGTAATAGAATAAGTCGTTCACTTTTGGACAAAATTTATAACTAATAAAACGGCTGCAGTACTTAACAATAAACAAAATTTATTTATTCAAAAAAACTTGAGTTTCAATGGATTTTAACAAAACCGATTGGAAAAATTGCGTATTATATAACACTCCCGTTTATAGGAAAAAGCAAAAAGTGTAAATGTGGACCGTGCGAACTAATTGCTTCAAACCACCATGCTTACAAACCAGTATAGCACATTAATAATTACGCCAGAGAGTCAAAACTCAGGTTGGGAAGATCGCATAAGCAAGAAAAGGTGTTACATATGTACAAATAGAAACAAAGGTTTATTAATTGAGGTAATTGTGTAATGTAATTTAAACGTTAGAATACTGCCTATTACCTATCGTAGCTCCATTTAAGTTTTCACATGGACAGTTTTTTTTCGAAGCAAGTAAAGGAGCACTACCTCACAAATTATTGTTACTTAATACTTTGCATTGCTTCTAACCCTTGATGGGCCAGAACTAGAAAAAACAGTTTCTACACTCTCGAACGCGTAACAAATTGAATTGACTCGAATTACATTGAAGCGAATCGAGAGAATTGCTCGAATTTTTTGTATTGGATTTGAAATTAAGGAAATTGAATATTTATTTTTGAGCATCCGTAATTGGTGCCTTGTAGGAAAATCTTCAAAACCTTTGAATGCACATATTTAAGTTTACTAATTTTTGTGTTTGTGCTTCTTATATTTAAATAAATATAATCAAGCTAATATTTAAATAAAAAGGAAAATATGTGCTGTTTGTACTTTCTATTGGATTGATCAAACGATGTCCTACCGTTTCATTTCTGATAAGCACAGCACACTAGTAAGCAACTTAGCTGGTATAGGTTCTGCAATTACCATTAAGATCCATTATCACCAGGCTCCCTAATAAATAACTTAGATATACTCTAGCAAAGCACCGGTTCAGTGACAGACACACTAACAAAATATGGCTCGGTAATGGTTAAGAACCCTGTTATGCCCAACAGTTTATATGAAATAGGTTTGGAGCACGAAAATATTTTTATATGTAAACGCACGAATTTATAAAGGCAATGCGTGCCAAGGTTAGCAGGACGATGCTACTACGCCAGCAAATATTGTTCCTTACATTTAAAAAAAATATATAATATTAATTCTTTTTTTCTTGAAATGTGAAAATACTTAAACATAAAAAATTCGCAATGTTGTCCCCAGCAGATAGGTTTAGAATCATGTAACCTTGGTAAAACTAATCTTATCATTCCATGCACGCGTGGGAGAAAATAAGAAGAACAAGTAAACATTGAGACATTTGTGGATTCAGTGAAATTTAACTGCGTTTTAAAATTCCCAAAAAAATTTGCTATATATTGCGATGTCACTTTGGTCTAGCCGTTCGCAAATTGAAAAAATTGTTTGGAAAAATGTCTCATTAATTCAACAGCACACAAATTTTTTGGTAATTGACGGTTTCGGCACGTCTATGTTAAAGATGCTTAGGTAGACATTCATCAAGAAACGGTTTTGTCTTATTTGGTAAAATTTGATACAAAAACAATTGACAACGAAAAATTTAATTGGCAGAATTGTGCTGTCAAAACAAAGGAACTCCTAAAGAAATTGTTTGAATTTGGTAGGGAATCGTATGCCACTTACCAATCTAGTGATTAATTCCATTCTCTAATGTCAAGCACTAATAGGATTAAAGTGCGCAACTGGGATAAGGAGTGCAGAGGAAAGGTGTTGCCTTCCGTCGAAATAACATGACCACCACACGCATATACTATGCTCGGCAAAACTTGCGAAAGCTTCACTCAGAGGGTTCAATACATACACCGTGTAGACCGGACCTTCTGCTTACGGAGCGTCACTTGTTTCGCTCTCTGTAGAATTCTTCATTTGATTCACAGTGGAACCAAAGTGGCTAAGTAAACTTAATTTAAAATATAAAAAATTAAACTAAATTTCCATAAAAAAATTTCAGAACCGTTTTGCTTGACTTGTGTTATTTTTATCATTACTTTGATATAATTATTTCTGATTGGGTTTTAGATTTTTAATATTTATAATTCAGATGGTTTTCATTTTATATTTGAATTTCATATTGATAAAACATAGATAAAGAAGTTAAGACATAGGCTTTCTTAAATTTTATAAAAATTTTTTTCACAACAGGTTTCGATTTTCTTTTGTAAAAGTTCTTATTTAATGGCATTGATCCTCTGTGCTTGTGTTTGAATGTGTCTGATGAAAATGATCGCCTCTTATAGTGGATCACATACTGTATCCTTAATTAAATCGCTAACATTAGCGCGAAGTATGCGAAAATTAATATCACTATAATCCAGCTGACTGTATAAAAAGACGGGCAAGCGATTGCTTATCACCCATACACTCTGCACATCAGTATTTCCGTCCACCTTCAAATCGTTGGGGAATTGTATTAAGCTACTCAGAGGTAAAGACTCGTTGTTGGTTTTTATGTAGAAAAGCTTTTGTAAATTGTTCCTACTGTAGCTTTTGGCCGTATCCCAACAGGCAATACCGTCTAAATGCACCTGAGTGAAAAACATTACTCCATTTCGCGCTATACCGGATGTGGAGGATTGACTATTGGGACCTCTATCCCCGATCTCTATAAAGGCCTTGGCCACTTCTTGAGCTTTGTCCGGCCAAACACTTTCATCTTGCAGCAAAGCAGTTGAGACCTTAAACTCCTATGTGTACATGTAACTAACTAAACTGAATGTGTTGATAACAAATTAACATGTGCTTACCTTGAAACTGGCCATAGGATGAAAATATAAGAACCGCTCCGTTCTGAAGAGGGAAGAAGGCGAAAGGCTCATACCAAATACTCCATCTAGCCATTGAAAATTCAGCCCGTATATCTGAAAATCTGAGGCTGCTGGATTCGGAAAGAAGTTAAAATTTGTTACACGCCAACTCCGACCTTTGCCTAAACTATAAACAACAATTCCGAAACGCCAAACATCAGTGACGTAAGCATAAGCGTCTCCACAGCGATCGGACGCAACATCAACCACAATATTTGTGTACAAGCTATCTTCTTTTACATGTTCTGATGGAAACTCATAGCTAAGCAATTTTTTATCAGTTGTCAAATCATAGACCACAATTTTTGGCAGACATATCTGATTGCGTTCCCCAGTCGCATTTACTATTCCCGAGTCAATCAACCATAAACGCTGACAAACGTCAACGTAAGTTCTATAAACGGATATTAGCTTGCCACAGTCCGGCGTATGGGAACTGCTATGGGCATCCCAATTAGGATACGGCTTAAGAGCAGGGCTAATTTCAGAGGGCGGGAAGGGTATTGTCCCCAGACTTGCCGGCACTCCGTCTTTCCAACGCGGTGTCGTTATAAATATTCGGTTTTGATAAATATCGATACCCAGAGGCAAAGTATGCTCTACAATGAATTCGCTGTAAATAGATTTCGAACTTTGTCAAACTACTCAATTCCAACAATTGGCTTTAGTGTATACCAATCACCATATGTAGAGTAAACTAAAATTTTCCACCGATTTATAGCGGTTAGAGATAACATCTGAAAAGCTTTTACGTGGTTTACGGAGCTGAATGCTTTCAACATCCCTAAAAGTTGAGTTATTAAGAATATATTCAGCATAAATTTTATTTGACCAATTATTGCAACAAAGTTAATTATTTAAATACAGCTCATATTTAAGGTTGTTACCAGTTTTAACATAATAAATATCTCATAAAATTGGAAAAACTAATAACTGTGATCAATATTATTATTATTATTATTAGTATTGCAATTGATTGAGGCAGAAAAATAAATTTTAAGACTAAAAACCTAAAGCACTAGCGTCTAAGGCTATCGATATTATTGAAGATTGTGCCGCACTTGGGATTTGAACCCGCAACCATTGAGTTCTTAATCGAGGTCCTTTGCCTACTCGGCCACGCAGCCAAAAGTGTAGCCCATATTATCTTTACCTTTATCTTATCTACAGACATGGTATATCCTAAACGTATAAAATAATATTTTACAAAAATGTTATTCTTCAGCATCGTGTAGGTAATTCTGCAAATTAAAAACGATTTGTACTTTTTAGCTTTTTGTGTTAATTTAGCCGAACGCACAATTTTAACTAAATTTCCTTGAAAAGGAACAAAGACAATTTTGAGACTAAATTTAAAAACCCACTCAATATTTTAAAACAATAATTTTTTTCATGTTTCCTTTAATTTAAGAGAAGATGACTATTTTTTTGCTAATTAGTACAATTTCAAAACTATTACACATAACTTGACGAGCATGCATTCTCAACAAATTTATTCTTGAGGTTCTAATAGCGATCTTATCACACGAGCAGACACGCGCAATTAAATTGGTTGGATTATATGCTCTAATTAAATACATAATATATGCATTTATTTGAAGGATACTTCTAAGCGTTACAAAGCTCTGATATATTCTGATAGTTATTTCTTGATATACGTATGTTTTTAATCGGAAAACATAAACATCCGTTTGCTAGTATATCCGAGCAATGTATGAGATGTATTAAAACCGCTTCATATTTAATTCGAATTCTCTTCTCTTTTTTCTTCCATACCTATATTAATGGAAGGTTATGGTCATAAGGAGGACGGAATAGTTCTTTCCCATTTTTTGATGACTTGACAACGCCCTCGCTTTCATTGTATAAAAAACTCAATTTTGTTATCTTATGGTATATCAGCACCCTTGTCTGTCAATCGAAACTATTTCATCTTCATTTTGACTAATATTTTAGCCCAATACTACAAGAAATAATTGAGTTTATAATCTCGCCAATTTGTGTGTCTTACAAAACGGCAATATACTAGTTTTTCTTTCTTTTGTTAACAATGGTCAATAATAAAAAGCCTGAGGAATATCCAGCACTTATTCGACTTTGGTTTGGCTATTATACTGTCATTTTGCATTTAAAATAAATTAATTAGATACCACACAATTTGCACCTAAATTTAGTGATTCAAGAGGCCACATATTTTCTATATTATTTAATTAAAACTGTTACACACTTTACCGTTTGATTATGGCCTGCTGTCTTTGCTCATACGTGCTATATTCAAAATCCAATTTCCTCCATTCGTTAACAATTTCAAAGAGTTGCTGCACTTTCGTGTATTGCTTTCGAGAACATAGAGCTGTGTCTACAGTTTTGACGTTTTGCTGGTTAAGAGAGAGTGGTTGCAAATATGGTGTCGTTTCTAACTCAACGCTGTAGAAGGAATCGTAAGCGTTAGAATTACTAATCAACCAACATGCAATTAAACATGTTAAGACCATTGTTGTGGTTAACGTTGATTTCTTGTTACCAACATTAAATTTCTTGAATTAATTTTGCTTGATTATTGCACTTTTATTTGAACGGTGTATTATTTAAATTAAACGAATTTAATTTAAAAAAGAAAACTGACTGGCGGAGATTTTTTTCTGTCCACATGCTATCTTACCAACAGCTAATTATTAACTGGTGGTCAAAAAATAAAGAGCTTTCAAGTAGTTTTCAACTTAGTGGAAAATTATTAATGTATTTCAACCATATCTCAGGCTAACAACGATTCGGTATAGATATACTCTTTTGTTTCTACGTTAACCCACATTTGGTAAAACATATGCATGTACTTTAAGGTGAACTTGAAAGGATTTATCATCAAATACCAAAGAAATCGCAAATTGTACTTACAGTAGCTTTGGGGTGAACACTAGATGTCGTGAAAGCAAAATTTTGCTTCTCCTCGTTTCACAATAAAAACATTAGCTTGACCTTTTATGTCATAAACGATCAAAGTTGTTTTACATAACTCATCTTTTAAATGTAAAGAATATGTTAAAAGTTAATCTAAATTGATTATATAGTTCAAGTTTTCTGGAATAGTTTTATCATATACAAAACATGTCATTTAATATCGTGTAGGGCTTGCAAATATTCAACTATGCTGATTAATTTCTTTTTACTTGTATGCGATTTTGAAGGTAATTGAGTCATATAAGTAATTCATAAAAAATATTTCTTTCATAAGTCTGCATGAGTTATTCAATATAAATGCACTTTCCCTTCGTACAATTAGAGAGGCTTGTTTTGATTAAGGCAAATTTTTAGAGGACTTGCGTAAAACCTACCACCATGAAATAATATGCAAATGGGGGTAAGTTTGTATGTACAGTATGCGTTAGATGAACGGCTAAATTCGTGCTATATTTTACATAATTATTTATAGCAGGTTAATAATGATATAAACATGGATTTTATAAACCGAACACGATTGGCTAAAGCTCAAATTGAGAAGAATAGAGCTTTTGTTCAAAGATAATAATTTGTTTGAATAATTACTATGTTTTAATAAAGACATGTTAACACTCGCTCGAACTTTAGTACAATCAACTGAATAAAAAAGCGGTTGTTGAATTTTATCTATTTCTTCAAATATATGATGCGCTTGCTTCAATTATTTCAGACGATTTTCGTGATTCTTATATTTGGATGTAATAAGCGATGTGATAAAGTTAATATATTCTTGTGTTGCAAATACGAAAACAATCTACTTATATATAAATCCATCTATTATATTCAAAGGAAATCGAGCTGTAATTCAATCGATTTCGCTCTCATAAATATCTTTCAATATCTGTGCTTACCATTTTATGACATTGAAGAATACACTCCACTTACTGGTTTTCATACTAATCAACTGCTCAAGCAAGTTGACGCAGTGAACGCTTTATAAGCTAGTGCAAGGTATATGGCATGTGCCTTGATACAGCAATCACATGATCAGTGCAGCGATTGTTTGTCACACTCCACTGTCATGTCAAAGGAAAAACTACGACGTCTTCATTTTGAGATATGAGATATGCCGTACCGTTACAACTTCATTCAATGATCAAAAGCTTGCATGCCTTTAATTTCTTTTTATTTTGCATAGCCCTGTTTCGGCAAATATTTTATTAGTTTTATATCATGTCGCATTCGTTTACTATAACCATATAGTAGGTTTTAAGTAGGTAACATGCTGCCGTGACAATTATGTTTATTTATTAATGTTGAACGTCGAATTAGAAATTTTCTTGTCACTCCTATTTGCTTTCACATTAACCCGTGTTTCGAATAATTATATTATTAATAACATTTTTATTATTAGGCTTAAAACTTTTCCCGGCAATAATGTTACCTTTACATAGTAGTAAAAGATGCGCAACTTCTTT
>CCAG010012339.1:0-11413 GCA_001077435.1 Glossina morsitans morsitans
AATATAAACGAACATTTATACAAAATTCACTTCATATGAATATAATCAAATAAGCAGAGCGTGTTAGAACTCTGAAATGCATGATTAGGCCATTAACTAATATGAAAAGAAAGGCTCACTCAATGTACATCCATCTCTATATACCTTTGCTTTCATGCTGATGAGATGCAGAAGGTTTTTCTTCTAGTCAATGAAAACATATACAAACACCATAGTTGGCCACGGCCATTAAACACCACAGCGAAGTATGTGCTCAATACAGTTAATCATATAACGACTTCTCAAAATAAGACAGCAGATGGAAAAGGGTCGAAAAAGTGGCCCGATCCGAACCATTCTATACAGCGTTTGCCCTTGAACGAAACGCACGTATACGTAGGACTCATACCATCAACCCACTGAATTCATTAACAAACTTTACCTAAACTAGGAAAAATGGTCCGCTTTAGTCTTTAACAAAAAAAAAAAAAAAAAAAAAAGCGAAAAGAAAGAGAAAGAGAAGAAGGTTGAAAGTTATGCTTGCTTCTAGCTTGCCTCTACAGAACGGTACATTTATAATAATTAATTGTAAGTGTGTCCTCGTATACGCATGTGTCTGCATTTACGTTTGTATGTTGCTAAGCAAGTAAACTAATGGTCAGCGGCCTCTTACCGCACATATGCACAGCAAATACATTTATAAGAACGGAGTTTTCATACAAATTCATATGCATGTAAATGTACAGAAAATTTACCAGAACACAGCGACAACTTCCATTGTAGTTTGTGGCGACTTACATGTGGACAAACCTACATAAACGCAAGTACACATAATAGGCAAAAGCTTTGGTCCTGCCAAATGACACATTTCACACAATAACTTGTCTACTCACGTCTCACTTCGGCTTGTGTCTATTCTCTCTGAAGCTTCCTAGCGCGCGGGCAAAACTCTTTCCTTTAATAGCAGCAGCAAGAAGCCGATAGGGCAAATGTACGGATTACTTGTATATATTAATATACATACATGTATATGTAAGTACTTGTATGCAAGCCCTAGTGTATTAAATTATAAACACCAAAGTCCCTTTTATACACATTTTGTATTTTTGCCTTTTTTTTTTTTTTTATTAAAAAAAAATAAACACATTGTCGTCAGGTTTATGGAGTTGGTTTCCTTTCGGGTACAACGCAAAGAGCCAAAAAATTGCAACATTTATTTCCAAGATGAATGGCTTGGCAATTTATGTATATACACACACACATGTATATATACAAGTACATGTACACGCTGGTTTATGCTCTATGTATGTGTAGACATTTATATGAATACATATGTAAGCTGCTTGTTGTCTTACACGGGGATGTTGTGGTTTCATTACTCTTAAGAGTAAAAACGGAAAATAATAAATAAATAATAGAATAGAAATAAAATAGAACTTAAAAAAGGAAACTACACAAAAGATTCCTAATTAAGTAACAACTGACAGTGAAAATTCCTAAATGAGAAAAGCTTAAGGAGGATATAATGAATAAAAATGTTTTGTACCCGCTGTAGCTGTACACTTGAATGTTTGTTTTTTTATTTTTTGAGGTAAAAATGAAGGAAGCTCTTATCTCTTTGTGAAAGGCAGTTTAAGGTTTGCTTTATACATACGATTATTTGAACATCGCATAGTTTTAATTATGCCTCATATGAGGCAGATCAATTCAAAAGCAATTGGGACGGAACCATCTATTCTTTCTATTGTTTTAGTAAAGGCAAGAGAAAAGACGTCTTCTTCATTTTTGTTGGTCTAATGAACGTCGCCCGCATATATTTTTGATCAGCGTCAGATTCTGAGTCGATTTAAGCATGTCCACCTATCTCTCTGTGCAATGTCTTTAGTAAACCTGCTCCCAAAGATAAGACTGTCGGCAGAAACACTGGGAGTTCCTGCACACAAGTTGATAATGAAAATGGGCCAACTCGTCGAAGAACACGCTTGCAGGGTCGCCTTTCCTCCTTCCCTTCATTTCTTCCTTTGTCCCTTTCCTTCTTTCCCGCTTCATTCTTTTTTTCCGTCCTTCTTTCATTTCTTTTCTACTTCCTATTTCATTCCATCCTTTTTTCCTTTTCTCTACTTCCGTCTTCCTTCCTTCTATTCTTCTTCCTACCTTCCTTCCGTCTTCTTTCCTTTCTTCCTTTTCATATCTTTTCCTTTTTTCTTCCTTTATTCCGTTCTTCCTTCTTCCCTCCCTTCTGCTTTTCCGTTTACAATGCTCTGTATCTTTGGTAGTTCGAATTTGCATCCCACCACCACCATTTTCTTATCAATCAATCAATCAAATTTTTGTGTTGCGCAGACCAAGTCATAAATAGTGTTTGCTATGTTTTAGATATGTTTCTTTATTTCTGTCTATGCATTCATTGTTTGTGTTATTACAACATAATAAATAAAATTATTTAACTCTGCAAGTTTATTGCTATTATTGGGCACATGCACATGTGCATACATGCAAGAACACATCCCTTAGCTCTTCATTCGACTCTATGTGATCAACAAGGAGGATATTGATATAAATTGACAAGTTTCTAAATTTTTTATTTTGTTGAAACGTACGAGCTGTTATCAAATATATATATATATAAATATGTATATATATATGTATTTAAATTGTTTATTTGAAGAAATTTTCCTATAAAGCAATATAAAACGTAAATATTTGAGGCAAATTACAATAAATATAAGAAACATATCAAATTAAAAGTGATTGTTACAAAAGTTTCTTCTTACCTGACAAATGTTATACAGATTTTTTGTGCTTTATGTAAAATTTTGATTTTTCAATGCAAATATAAATTTTATTCCCAATGTGTGAGCTCAAGTCGAAAGATATTTTTGATTAGTTCCTCTAAAGAATACTTTAAAGTAACACATCAGTCAATAATTCCCGGAGCTGATAAATAGATGTCTTTCAGTAAAAAGGAATCACTCTATTCTTAGTAAGCGCCATATTTCATACAAAGGTTGTCAACATTTCATCCTTTTTCGATCGTCCGTTTACAAGCTACAGCAGCTTTAGTGACTACAGGTTTTTTATTTAAAAAAAAAAAAAAACCGTACCCGTATCACTGTCAAACTCATTGCCAACTTGAAAAGCCAAATGTCGAAAATAACACTTCTCAATAATTGAGAACTTAGGTCACGAGGGATCTTGACATCTTAAAGTCATCAAAAGTACTATATTTTACCCTATTTTTGGTTCAAAATTTAGTTATAAGAAAATGGCCACCACGTTTACTCCTCGTGGAACAAATGGACCTCAATGGCTACAATGGTCACCTTGCAGGAATTGACTCGCCCCAATGGCGCTTTTTAATTTCGCCACCCCGCCGCAATTATTTGCTTGCAAATTTCAGTGGAATATTCCAGGGAAAAAGATATGGATCAAATGAAAAAATTATTACGTAAATTAAGGTGTATTTTTATTGAAGTTATCGCATGACAAAGTCATCGACATGTAAGAAAGCGCCGCACTGATTGTATCAGTTTTGAAAGGATCTTTCTTCACGTATAAGACGAATTTTACAAAACAAAAGCACATTGGCTTTACTGAGTCCCAGGAGTTATTGATCGTTGTACTATTTCGAACCATTTATATAATAATTTAAGGAAAGTCATTTTTTTTTTTCATAAATAAAATGATTACAATTAATATTAATATGTTGGAACAAACGAAAAGTAATTAGAACGACAAAAACAAAACGAATTCATTACATGTCATGATTGCTCAAATTAGAGAGCTGTCATTTTTCTCAACCTCTCAGGCGCTGGAAAGCCTAATCAAGTTGCATAAAATCGAACTACACATCCGTTATAAGTTTTCTAATTACCTTTGCGACCCTTCCAACAGGAAGCTTCTAAGAATGTTATCAAACACCTCTGCCCAAGCGCCATGATATACCGCGCCCCAAAAATATGCCTACTTAAACAGTTCAAAGTGATCCGATCTAACCCATTGTCACTAGCATTCGTCATTCAAAAAAACCAGTATATCGAATGTCATTCAAATGTGTCACAAGTTGTTAGGCATAGGATTAACCTAAACTTACATATACAGGCCTTAGGAGGGGGGATGGAGAGACATGCTTAAATCTATTTAGAGAATAATTCTGAATCGATGAGTAGTATAACAAATAGTGGGTTCATCTAAAGCTCTAATTGGTTTTCTATACATCCGCATAAATTTACTAAAGATGGCGTAGAGTACAAACAAATGTTATTTTGACTTCCCTGTAGATCATATATCTCTATATGAAACCCTCTTGAACCCGCAATACTAACAAGGAAACTTACAAAACCAAAAAGTTTGTACAGGTTTTATGGGTTCCGCAAAAATTGAATCGTTCTTACTCTTATATATATTCAACGGTCCTCACGACGAAGCTACCGCTAGCCGGCTTTTAAATAAATATGAATACTTTCTTTTAATTATCTAAGCTTTTAGAGCAGGCCCTTGTTTTTTCTTTCAAGTACTCTTTTCGAAGAGCTTAGGAAAAGTATGGAAATTTCAAGACACAAACTTTATTGGTGTAATGTTCCTTTTTTCCTCTATTCTAGAAGCTCTCAAATAGGCATGGCCAACCGCCGCCCCGAGGACGGCGAGTCCCACCTGCTACTTTTAAAATTTCAAATAATCTAATTTGGTCGTACAATTGGTAGCTGCAAATGTTGCACCTCGTTTTAGCCTCCCCATCGCGGTATGAAAATAAAAATTGGCCCGTTAATAAGAACAGTTGCTCACTCCTGTCCTGAAGAATTCGTTAAACCAACAAAAAAAAATGAATATTTTCTGAAAAATTTACTATGACTTTGTCTTCCCAATGGATAAATGTATAAATTATCTATTCATTGTGTAAAACATGGTTATAAGTTAACTTAATTCTAACAATAAACCGAGCACATCAGAAATTAAATGCGAAAAATAAACAAACACTAAAATTTCGTATTAATAGACGTTTACCACGACATCAAATAATCAAAGGTAATTTGAGCTGAAATGGATTACGTTAATAATATATAACATATCTTCGCCCAATTATGGTATATACAGGACGACAGGTGGTCGATAGAAAATGTTACTGGGCTCCACCGTATATACCATCACTTTTATCTAAACATTTGTTTCCTTATCAAAGTGAATTATTTACTAGCAATTATTAACTATTGTTGAATTGTTGTCATAACCGCAAGACTTCATTTGAAAATTCATTAGTCGCTTGAAATAGTAGCTAGTAGACGAAGATAGATGGTCAAGAAGAAGAAGAATAATATTAGAAGAAATATATATAAAAATATATAGCTATAATCAAATATATCTCGAGCAGCTGCTTGATCAACTAATGCTGAGGTTATGTTTCATCAACACACAATAACTAAGCAGCAATCAGACACGGTTAAAGACTTTCTATGATCGACATTGCTAGGGGCAGATAATGGAGGAAGGGCGTTCCAGATGTCAAATTCTTTGCAATTAAAGTCTACCTATATATTCAAAGTCTCACAATATTGTAGACTATTGCATGCGTTGCCCTAAAGTGGAAAAAGTTGTATAAATGGCATGTTTACCCATTAGATTGTTCATGTTTTGTTTTATTGTTAAGGTGGCCAAACTTGTTTCTTTACGAGGTACAGTGCTCCTACGATGCCCATAGTAAACTTACTACCGACGTATAGTACACGTAATCCTTTATCTTCTTGGAATTTTATATTCCTTTCTGTCGTGCCTTGCGATGATAGCTTGAAAACTGTTGTGGAGGGGCCTTGGAGGAGGGGAGGGGTTCGGGCGAGGTGAAGATTAGAAAGACTCAAAACCTTACAAATCGAATTCCGGTCAAAGAAGTTTTACTTTTGACGCGTAATTCTTTCTGCCGAAAAAAATTGCTGGTCACCTTGGTTCAGAGCGAATGGCTCTGTTTTTCTTCACATAAAGAACTCCGCGGGATGTGCTTAAACCCGAATGGTGACAACGTCAAAAAGTTACATTAACACATGCTGTGATATAATCATACATTTGTGCGAACATTAATATATATATATATATATACAGTATAGTTATAGTACAGTATTATATTTACACGCATCCTTAAGCAAAATTTTATAAAATTTGAATCGGCGACCAACTTATAAACACAATAATAATCCACATGGTGAGTAACTCACGAATTGCTTAACACAAACTAAAGGCATTTTATAAGGCGACATACAAAATGTCGTTAACTGATGCGTACACTTATATATACAGACATATAAGAACATAACAATACAAGTTTAACGTATAAAAGGAAAAACTCGATATGCGAATATAAAGTGTTCCAGTTCCAATATTATGATGGCGAGCCAGGCGACACAAGAACTAACGCATTTGAAAGAAATAGAGTCGTAAAAATTATTTCGTGACAAATCGTCAACATACGTGACTGTCATATTGATTATACTACTACTAAACATTTTTACGCACGCACATACCAACATAGAAAATTTTTCTCTTTTCTCTTTTTTAATTGTGTGTGTATGTTACGTATATATTGAGCGGGACTGTGTTATGGAATGAATTCATCAAACACTGAATATGCGTCATAGTAACTAACTGTATTATGTGTTTTATATAAGCTAAATACTCTCTTTACTGCCATGGCTAAATAATAACATAAGCGAATTTTTAAAAATATGTACGAAGCAACTGCCGCAACCGACATACAGAGAATACAAATTTTTAATCTGCCTGTAGAAAAAAAACGTCTGGGAATATAAATCTGTATATATATATATATATATATATACGTATGTGTATCTTTGATGATATTGACTGCCAATTTCCCGGGACCTTTATATTCTTTTTAAAGCGAAGCCCCGAGACTTTTCGGTCACACTTGAATTGTTTTGATGAGATATATATGCCAAACTGGATACCACCTCGTCTTGATTTTTATGACTTTAAGTAATCGCATATCGACCATACGGAAAAACCTAATATTCATATCTGGAATACATAAGGGTCTGGGTATATAGAGCCGGTGTTTTCCCAAAAAAATTCTGATCATTGCATTACCTGGAAAAGATATCTATTGACAAAAATTGGTAACATATATATATGTCAAATTATTTTCTATCATTTTCTACATCCTTTTCCAATCTTTCTGCCAATATGACGATACCAGGCCGGCAGAACGATATTGGTTTGCAACGATCCAATCTTTGACCCATTCTCCCACTTTTTCAGCATTTCAAAACTCTCTTGCCAGCCAAGGGAAGCTGCACAGTGAATCAACAAGTGGTAAGCGATATGTCTGGTTAGCCGAGTCTCGTCATGCAAGAAAATGACTTTGCGTCTGTTAGCCGCTATTGCTGATGTTTTTTGCAACGATACATCGTTCGATTTGTTCAATTGACGTCGGTGAACATCTGCAGTAACAGTTCCATTCGGTTTTCGCGGGTCGTAGTAGACTACACATTATTGATCCCAGCATATGCACAGCAATATTTGGTAGCCATGAATATTCCACTTCAGTTTCGACGTAGAAGGCTCTCCTGGCTCTCCTAACCAATCACTTCTTCGCTTAAGTAGTAGTAGATCCACGTTTCACTGCTGGTCACAACACGGCGTAGCAAACTTTCCTTCTTTTGCCTGGCAAGCAATGAAATCGCGACATTGAAACGGTTACAAATGGCGTTTTCAGTCAATTCGTATGGTAGTCATTTTCTCTCTTTTTGGATCTTCCCCGTCGCATGTGCACTGCTTAACTATTTGAAAGTTCTTTGAGAGTTTCAGTTGGGTTTTCGTCCAATTCATTGCCTTCGAACTTTTTTAGTCCTCCGAGCCGTTCTTTGTCATTGACATCAAACTTTACCCCTTTTAATCGTTGAAACCAAAATAGACAATTGGGATATAATGAAACACCATAAGCTAAAAGTGGTTAATGGAGATTTCTATGTATATAACCAGCGAGTTGAATAAAGATATTAGAAACTTTAAAACCCTGTTCTAAGCAGAATAGGACTAAGCGATCACCACGCTCATTATTTAATTCTAAACCAAAACTGTCTACAATTTCGGGTACTGTTTCCCACTTCAGCATTGAAATCTTCCATAATTATGTTAAGTTCACGTTTTTTTGTTAGCACTAGCATTCCTGTAAACTCTAGGGCGAATATTTCCAATTCGTCTACATCAGTATCCGCGGTAGGATACGTGCGTACGCTTCACTAATGTTGATTGTTATTGGTTTTGCATTAAATTTAAGTATTAAGACACTCTCGGAGTAGGGAAAGAATTTTTCAATGCATTTTTCTTGTTTACCCGACTTTTATTTTCTTGCATCTTACAATCTGTAGTTTGAAATTGTCCAAAATTTGGCCGCCACGTTTCATTTACGCTGCGGACGTTCCACGTGGGAAAAACTGAGAGACTGATACGATCTCACTATTTATGCTTGTCATGACCACAAGCGCTTTGTGGGTTTACGAATTTATATTTCTATGCGTTTTTATTGTTCTTACGATGGTTATAAGAATCTAGATAAGAAAAAGTATGGATATAAGAGAAATATAAGAAGAAAAGGATACATCCAAGTGTCTAGATAAAAACATCTGTAATGTTTTTTAGCTGAAATGTATTATGCTTCTGAAGTGAAACGTCTCTCAACTATTAAAAATCTTTGTTCCCCTACTCGTCAATTCTTACAATTTCAAAATTATAATTATAATCCGTACTCCTTTTAGAAGGCATTCAGCATTCACAATCGAAAAAGTACTACTGGACAGTGTAGATATCGTCACGAAGGAAAGGACTGCACTCATTAAGAAAGTGCGTTTATTGGTTGCATCAATACATAGAAAATCATGAAAATTATTTGAAAAACAAGCACGCACAAAAGCAAAATAATTAACATATACATATACAGAATTCAATCGGATTTTTCCAACTTTTTTTAAAAGTCTTTCTTTAATTTATGTTCGTAAAGTTTTTACTTCTTTTGAACGCAATGGTACTGTGTAATGCAAGCAAGTTTTGTATTTATCCACCCTTCACTCAAGAGCTTCATTGCATGAGATAATGGTGCGTAAAATGGAACGCAATCAAACATGCCGTCAACAAGCTCAGACCACACCGTTACTCTCGTACCTTCCCAATTATTCCCTTTACTACTTCACTTAACAACAACAACACCAAGAACAACAACTTTAGGCATGTTTTATATTTTAACAATCATGGTGAATGCTATCGCTTTGTTATACCGGAAAACGCACTAAACGTGCGTGTTTATAAAACTTTAACAGGCCCATCAAGCGAACAACGCTGCGTGTACTGCATGTCCATCCTATTATGAATTGTTGTTAAAAGCGACAACAACAAAAAGTGTCAGTTGCTGCGCACGTGTGTGTGTGTGTATGTGTGTGTATGCGTGTCCGTGTTCTGTTTGTATGCTAAAGAGTTTGGGGTAATACAACCACTAAACCGTGTACATGTTGTACTCGCTTTTAAAGCGCAATAGATTTTCGCTTTACTTTGCTATTGTACAGTAGTCGGTCATCATATATGCTAATGCATGGCTCACAAGGCAACTAAAGTTTCTAACAACTACAACTTTATCATGTCAAATATGCCTTTTAACTAAATTAAGCATAAAAACATGCAGTGGACGCCATCATGTCGCAGCAAGTATTTGTACGATTACTTACTGCAAACATATTTATATATACATATGTATATATATATACATATATATAAGTATATACATCGCGCTCTCTCATACTGTAAAACTTTCTAATTTATTTATAGCTCGTCCATAAACGATACGAGAGAGTACCGCTATTTTTTTTCGTTTCTTTTAATAAACTCTGATACAAGTGAATACTTGTATATAAATGTTTGTATGCTTTACCCTTCATGATGATAGTGTAAATATATTTAAGTTAGTGCACACACGCACATAAATTAATGGCGCATTTTATATTCCAACTACTGCATTTATAGCATTTTATACGTATGGATGGTATGGTATACGTATATATCGGCAAAGCAAGGAATGGCGAATGGTTAACGGTGGACTCATATCATTATGCCTTGCTTGCCGTTGCTGTATAAGTTTGTTTGGGTTTGTATACACGTATACATGTACGAACATTTCTCTCACTTCTTTTGCTTTTGTTACCGACTGACTGGTTTGATGGTTAGTTGGTTAGTTCTAATGCCTCATATTTGAATGATACTTTTATAATGTCGGCATTTTTAAGAGCCCAATTTATCGTTGATAAACTATCATTTCAAATATGTATAGATACACATTTGCACACACACACACACACACACACACAAACGCGTACATTCGTTTAAGCAGACCATGTATGCATTCAATTTAGCGTAATATAAAATCTTTTAATTAAACATGTCACCGTACAATGAGAAATACGCATCTCCCAAACATGCTTGCATAAGTACGGTATGGCGGTTTCGTCTATTAAATGAATTTTCGATTTCAAAAAAGGAAGAAAAAATTATCAACTCCATAAACAGGCGTTTATAGGTTCAAGATTGCATTACACGCTTGCAGCGCATAGTTGCACTCGTATTTTAAGAATAAAAAAGTCTTTAACACATAAAAGAAAGAAAGACATATCCATGCCATGTCACTCATACAAACGCTTTTCAAAATAATGCGTTTTAAGGGAAGTTGTCGAGAAAGTGGTTCGACAATTTCAATAGCGTTCGTCCAAAATAGAAAGTAATTCCATATAAAATGTGGGCATATCTCAAGTCCTTCAGGGTATTGTATACATACGCACAAACTTAATATACTCTTAATATACTCCAAGCCCCTCTGAAAATTTGTACTAAATCGCTCGCAAAATTCATTCTTTTAAGGAGGAGTAAATAAAAGTCATTTCTCTTATTGTAAGACTACCGCTGATAGTTTTACTTCTTTAAACGCTCGAAATTCTAGAACCTCGTGGAGACTTACAATCCATGCTATAAAGTTAACTTAAACTGTTTGTTAATGAATTACTAGAGTAATCTAAATATCGCCTTTCTTCATATCGCCTTTCAGGAAGATTAAAAAAATACATAAAAACATAGTTTTAAAAAAAAAAAACTTCAACTTTTAAATAAAGGAATATCGCGAACAGAGGTTCATTCCAATTTTCTATCATTGTAAGCAATTGTACAAAATCGCCTTTATAATGTTTTATGATAAATTTAAAGGTTAGTCGTTTACTTTGTCGAAGAAAGTCGTCAAATGTCAATCTGAAACTTCATATCGAATCGAAAAACCTGGCTTCTTAGCTCTCCAACAATCACCCAGACTGTAGCCGCATATTCGTAGCAAAGTTTTAGTCTTTTTGGCGTCTCCGTCAATCAAAAGCATCAATACGTAATTGTAAGTAAGTGAATG
>CCAG010012341.1:0-11058 GCA_001077435.1 Glossina morsitans morsitans
AGACGTCTTTTCTCTTACCTTTACTAAAACAATAGAAAGAATAGATGGTTCCGTCCCAATTGCTTTTGAATTGATCTGCCTCATATGAGGCATAATTAAAACTATGCGATGTTCAAATAATCGTATGTATAAAGTTAACTTAAACTGTTTGTTAATGAATTACTAGAGTAATCTAAATATCGCCTTTCTTCATATCGCCTTTCAGGAAGATTAAAAAATCATAAAACGTAGTTTTAAAAAAAAAACTTCAACTTTTAAATAAAGGAATATCGCGAACAGAGCTTCATTCCAATTTTCTATCATTGTAAGCAATTGTACAAAATCGCCTTTATAATGTTTTATGATAAATTTAAAGGTTAGTCGTTTACTTTGTCGAAGAAAGTCGTCAAATGTCAATCTGAAACTTCATACCGAATCGAAAAACCTGGCTTCTTAGCTTTCCAACAATCATCCAGACTGTAGCCGCATATTCGTAGCAAAGTTTTAGTTTTTTTGGCGTCTCCGTAAAGCAAAACCATCAATACGTAATTTTAAGTAAGTGAATGGTCTTGGACTTGGACTTGGCCTTGGATTAAGCTCAATTATGACTTTTCAAACGCATTGCTATATTTGAGCTATTCAATCGAAACAGACACTTTTGCATAACCAATTGGAATTGAAAGGATAGGAGTTTGAATTTGAGCTGCAGTGGAAATGATCAATCATTTGTGACGCTGACGTCTCCTATGTAACATGCTGACGGCCGGAAGACAGCGAGGAGAGAGGGAGACATAGATAAAGATTGGCCGCAACCAAGAGATATGTGTTTGATTGGGAAGCGTTATGTCTATATTGACCGAGAATTGTAGCCATTGTAGCTATGTTCACATTTCAATTGTAGCTAAATTGTACTCAATCACCATCAACGCCGACGTGATAGACGCGCTTCCTAACTACTTGGCTTTGTTGTAGGCCAGGAAGATGATTGGCTTTAAATCCGTGGAATATTTACATTGCGTCGGACAAGTCGTGCACAAATTTACCCTGCTTTACTCGTTGCTCGGTCTACACGTCTTTGATTTTAAACGGTTCTAAAAAGGTAGTCCTAAGAGGAGTTTTTGCTTGACGAGCGTTTATTTCTATTTAATTTTAATTCATTATTTTCGTGACACATATGATGATAAGCATTTTGCTTTAGCAAAAAGGAAAAAATTAAGAAAACTTTTTTTTGCTATCAAGTTTTTTATGTTATTGATTATTTTATTAAAATAATTTAAATTTTTGTTTCTTTTCATATCAGGGATCTCAACTTTGCCAACAACAACCCAGCCGAAGTCAGGTGAGCGATTTTTTAAGATTCTTAACTTAACTTAAGAGAATTGACTTATATAAATCTAGATCGACCCTTTGCCTTAAAATGCAAACTTTTATGAAAACAAAAGAACAAACCCATGCTTCTTCTAGAAGCTGACTAAAAAAAACCTGGATATTTCTAAATCACATTTGAGTCTTTATACGACAAAATTAGTCAGGCTAATAACCAATAATTCGAAATAACTTGCAATCAAAATGTTATCTCTAAGTGTCGACCTACCAAGAACATGTCGACCTATAAAGAACATTTTTACATCGAACATGGAAATGGCTCTGACGAACATTTTGGTTTTGGTTTTTATTGACGTCATCAAAAACTATAAGCGAAAATTTGAAAAAATGTTGAGTGTTTTTCGAACCCATTTAGTTTGTTTGGTGTTGTGAGCGTACGTGGACCGAGCACACCCATTTCTTAACTACTAGCTGATAAATCAGAGAATGTTTGAGAGCTAAACTGCTTTTTTTTGCGACTTCAATCGACTTAATCAGATTTGGGTAAAAATAGATATAACATATCCAAAAACAGCAAAGTAGACCTGTTCCAAAAACAGAGAGCTAACATATATGTGCTGCATTAAGTCATTAAAAACCAATATATAATAACTGAAAACATATAATTCTTTATGCAGAATCCTTGCAAAACCCGTCAAATTGATGGGTGCGGTAAATATAGTGCTCAACTGTTCCTAAAGGCTGTTGTTAAAGGTTGTTAAGGGCTTTACTCTTATTCTATGCTCAGAAAATGCCTGAAAAATCTTCTTATAAACAAAATTTTCCACTAAAGATTCACCCAATTTAATAACTAATAGAGTTACTTACTATGTAAGCCGGAAGTGAATGCAGTTTTTTTAATGGTTAACTTAACCTAATACTTACCTATATGGCGTCATTAAAATAGACCTTTGTTTGCTAAATGTGGACGAATCGTTTCATTGTTTTATGGTACTTACGAAAGCGATGCCCAAGGTTTTATTAAAATGAATGTTTAGACTTCTTCTGCTAGACAAAGTTTTTAAATCGTCCTCATGATTTCTATAGACGGGCGGATGGTGGAAAGATTAGGCAACGACTTAAGAACGCTTAGCAACAATATCTTTGTTTTATTTTATCATTGACTTCACAAATCTAATCTAATCGTGGGATTGGTTTTAAATAAAAGCTATTAGATTACATGACAAAGCGAATACTGCATCGCATAACAGTTACTAATAACATATAATGTCCGACCATCTATCTTTCTCATTCGCTTTTATCACTTCGCTCTGACCGTGACTGTGTTCCATGAATAGTTGACTTCGTTTGAGTGATTAGTAGTAACAGAAGCATCACAAACTAAGGCCCATCGGGCCATAAGACTCCTCTAATTAGCAAAAATTTTTGTTATCCACAGAAAATGACGGGTGGGCAACAATAGATTCTCGGGTTAATGAAACTTTCTTGCTAGTTCGTTGGCTTGCTTTAATGGCTTGGACTTTGCTTCGAAAACATCGTCGGAAAGGGTTACGACTAGCTACTCATTGGGCGAAGTTAAATAGCGAGGTCAATAAAGGTCTATTTTAAATTGAATGACACTTGAAAAAGAAGAAGTTAACTAAACAAAACCAAATTTGTTGAAGTTCTCAAGACACCACTTCCACTTGATCCACGCTAAAGTTACTCTTAGTGGCCCGAATTTTTTTGAATCAATTGTTAAAAGAAATAAACTTTAAATATTAACCAAACCTAAAATTAAATCCGTGGCCGTAATCGACTAATAGAGGGCAAATTTTTTCTTAAGGTTTTTGTAATCATTGCTTACACGTTATCTACAGTCCTTAGAACCTTATAAAAAAATTAATTTTTTTTTTTCAACTTTTTTTACAAATACAGCGAACAATTTTAGTTTTGTGATTTCGAACTAATATTTAAAGTCGTAGAATTATTGGGAGCCACTATGCGTCTAAAAATTTTTGTCTACATCAACACACAAGCCTACAATGATTTCTGTAAGTTATACATTCATATAAATTGTGTGTATATGTGTATACTCTTACACAGTTCTTGCGTTCGACATGATAAACTGTCGAGTTCAACGCAGCGTTAGTCATACAACTCAATGGCATAATATTTTTATAATATATATATATATATATATATATGTATATATATACATAGATATACACACAAAAATCGAGATAGTACCAGAAACATTGTCGTAGTTGGTGCTCAGACATTTTGAATGCATACGTTTACACGCATTTGTGTATATGTGCTTAAATAAACGTACATATATATCAGAGCTTCGTTGTCCTTTGTAGTTACTGGTTACTGAGTTTATGCAGTGGCATTACTACCCGTTTTTCATATTTGTCAATTTGCCAAAAATAAGCAAACACACAGACACACACACACACATATACATACATATATATATATATATATATATATATAAAGATATATATATATATATATATATAAACGGGGGGATATACATGTATATATACCCATATGCGCGCGTGTATCTATATAGGTTGTGTGTTTATATCGAAGCGCTTTGGGGGATGCAAAATCAAAAGTGTACATATATACAAACTTATCGAAATTTAGTAGAAGCAAGTGCGTGCTGTTGTAAAAGTTAAAGTTGTGGTAGTAATAATGTCAGCCAGCGCTAGACCCAACTTTGGTATTTTTCTGCAACAACATCAACAACAACGTTATCATCACTGACAACATAGGAGATATGTTGCCACTGCTGCCGGTGTTGGCGATAGTTTTGATGACGACGATAATGATAATGAAGTATCAGCAGCAGCCGCAGCAGCAGCAGCGCAGCAGTAGCAGTAACAGCAGCAATGCCAGCATATACATCAGAAAACACACGCAGAAAACGAGAAATAAAAAAAAAAAGACTCTAAAGTAGAAAATTAAATTCTTGCTTCGCACGTCATTTAAATTTGACATTGCCACCGATGTAAGACATTGAAACTGCGGCTAGTGTTTAATTTCATTTATGTGGCATCGAACAAAACGGCGACAAGACAACGACAATGATAATAACAAAGGCAATGACGACAACAATATGTCGTCTCTAACTATGTCAGCAGTCAGTCAGCCACCGCAAACATCAAAGCTGCTACATATCATCGTCAATGGGAAGAAAACGTTAACTATTTATACGTATACTACACAACATTCTAATAACAGACATAAGTGAATACAAATCAAACAGATTCTGAACGCAAAAAATAAAAAAAAAAGTTAATCCAAATTGAAATTTAGTTAAATTTTAAATTAATTGAGAAAAATTTTAAATATTAACTGCAATATACTTCTTATTGCAAAATGGTAATGACGATATATATTTATACAAATATATATATCTATGTATGCGTGTGTATATATATATGCGTATATACATGAACATACGCATTTATTTATAGTAGTTACTTATAAATATATATATATGTATGTATATATACGTATATATATATTACTTATAAACATATTATTGTTATTATTATTAGATGAGCAACCACATGTAAAAGAGTAAATATTTAGATGCATTAGCGCGTACAAAACGCGCATATGTTCAAGCTGAGGGCAAAATTAATCCAATCGCTTGCTTCGATATATGAACTGAAAGTAGAAATTTATGAACTCTCTACAGTTAGGCAGATCTAATCATTAAACAAATATCTCTCTTTCCTCAAAGAAAGAAGAAAAGAATAAAAAGAAGAAAAGTGGATAAATAACTTGAAACCATTACGTGTAATAGCTACAAACGTATTACGTGGATACATTAATCTTTTTCAATTTTTAACATCCACAATATCATAGTGAAGGAATATTTTCGTTTAGGTTGAGATTCTAAGTCGAACTGTTACGATCTGTTGACGTTTCCGTCCCTTCATCATTCCGTCATTCCATCATTTACTTGGAGCAATCAATGATCTTTGCCTCTTTGGCCACAAAGTACACAAAGTACACAAAATAGAAGTCTCTTCTTTGTTTCCATCTTTTCTAACTATAATCTTTACCCACCAGCGTGACTGATCACATGTAAAAAAAGAAAGCATGAAAGTGAGCGACATTGTGCTGGCCTAAGATCACAGTTTATACCATACCTCGCGCAAAAATGGGAATCCTCGATGGAACATAAAATCACTTTTCATCATTTCAATCATTTTTACACTGAAATTGTAATGAAGTTTATGCTTTCTTTTTTTCGTTTTCTTCCTCGGCTTTTTTTTTCAAATGACCTGCCGTCCTTTCGAAATTGATTTATGAAACTGTACGAAAATCGTAAGAGACAAGTTCTGTCTAACGGACGAGGCGATTTCAGCAAAATGCGGTTTGTAGGTACCCGGATGGACGGGCGGAAAAACAAATAGCTCAATCGACTTGGTATATATTTGTGAATGTATATGTATGTCTACGTATATGTATATATTAAACATATATACACTATGCCACTTTTGATTACGAGCATTAATGCAACTAGTACTAGCAGCGTTACTATAGTAAAAGATATAAGAATTTCTCTTTTATTTTTTCATACTTATTCAAATCGAAAGTTAGTAACCCACGTGTTGAACTTTGTTATGGTTTGATTTATATTGAACTTAAAAGTATCTCATGTCTGTGGGAGGCACGTATTTCACATTTATATAAAAATTGTGTGGCTTTTCTATTGCTTTTTATTCTTAATAAACACTTAACGGAAATTGAGGATCTGCCAGTGTCAACTGCTAGTTGTTATAAAACATCAAGCAGTTCTTAAGGGTCTTGGTTACCACTTATGATATGATGATTATTTATACCCATTCATAAGCACACCCATAGGTTTGCTAACTAGCAACATTCGCATCATCATCATCATTATCATCATCATCGTCGTCATTGTCATTGTCAACATAACGAAAACAACAACAATAACAACCATCATAACGGCAAGAACAACAAGAAAATGAACAATGATAACCAACATTGTTGTAGATATTGGCCCGAGTGTTTGTGGCCTGTCTTCCCAAGGAATGTAAATGTCACGTAAAGGAGGGAAAGAAGAAGAACGAGAAAGCGGAGTGACCAAAATATGGGTCTTTTCAAAAACCATGAATCGTAAGCGACAATGACGTTATGATTTTGAGATGACATAATTTAACAAATTACAAAATACGCACATGTATATATATACAAATGCACGTGCATAAGAAGCATACGTTGAGGCACACAGAGCACTTCGCAAATGACAGTATTAAAAATGTTGTTCATATTACTAAGTTCTTCAAGCATTACATTCACCGCTGCATGGCAATTAGCTACATTATATGTATATGTATATGTATATATATATATAAATATATATATAATAAATTTTCCTTTACCGATTTCGTCACCAACACTGCTACCACCACTACAATCATTATATTCGTTACTGGTTCCTGTCCACATTTACAAGCACTCACTTGTTGTAAGAGTATTAAAAATTGTTGCTCTTTGTTAACTTATCACTCATGTTTTTAAGCTGATAGCATATATGTTTCCTTCGGTTGACATTTGCTAGCATTGCGTGAAATTACATTTAAAAGATAGCAGAGCTATTCTCCAAACAAACTTCCATACGTACGCTCTTATACGTAGTCGCCTTTTGTTTATATATATTTATATACATATATATATATATATATATATGTATATATATTTTTATATACATATACGAGGGCATACGCTAGTGTTGGCGCTGATGTTTGTGTGTGAATGTGAGTGACGTGCACATTTCGCCACCACTTAACGCCAGTCAACGCTTGTAAGCTTGTCACTTTGAATTTCTAAGCAATTTGTTTGTTTTGGCTATGTTTTGTATGGGAATTAAGTTGAAACGTCGTTTGATTAAAAAATGTAAAGACAAGAACAATAAAAACAACGCGTATCAAAAAGAGAAACTCAAAAAATAAAAATTTCACGGAAGTTAAAATTAAACTGCTTGGTTTTTTTTTTTTTTTTAACTTATATGGCATGCATACACACACATTGCTGATAAGTCAACTAAAAAAAAAAAACGTTTTCTCACTTAAATTTATCACATTAGGAAGAATGGGTTGGTGGAAATAAAAGACCAAAAATTGGTCTAAGTACTGGAAAAAAGAAACGGGCTACTTTTATTAGACGAATCTCGATATCCACTTTCAAGCTTAAGAGTTATTTTATTTACACATCGAACGGTTTGTCATTTCATACAATAAAATGAAAATCTTCATTGGCTATAACATAAAATCAAAATGTGCCCATAAATCTAACAAAGTGCCTTACAACAAACAATG
Source organism: Glossina morsitans morsitans (assembly GCA_001077435.1). Lineage (NCBI taxonomy): Eukaryota > Metazoa > Arthropoda > Insecta > Diptera > Glossinidae > Glossina > Glossina morsitans. The sequence goes on from CCAG010012341.1 coordinate 7,653, forward strand.
AAACTATTTTCATTAGCGAGCGAACATAACATAAATTAAATAAATACAATGCGGAAAACAATGAAATTTTCTTTTTTTATATTGCCAAAGGTAAACAGCGTTCATATTTAACTTCTGCATTTAATTGTTATTGTCAAGAATGAAGATAGCAATCAACATAAACAATTCTCACTCTATTCACCGGCATAGGTTGTTTAAGCACCACCTAGGGAAGAACTTTCGTTTCAAGCACTAATTGCTATCAAATTTTTCTAGAAAACATGAATAGGTTTATTTTCGTACTCTGCTCCAATCTGGTACATAATTCGCTTCTCATTTAAAAGCTGCACCGATCAAAATTACTTTTTATCACCAACCCTTGTTTAACAGAGCAAATTCTATATCTGTTAACGATAAATATACGATTATAGTGTTGCCTTTTTTCAAAGATCCTATACGAGAAGACAACAACTGTTTTATAAGAGAGTTCCTCACCCGATGGAAAAAACTTTGGCCTTTAGGAGCAAATCTAATTCTTAATATCTTGTAAAAGAATAAATTATGTAGCAATCAGAAAAGACAATAGCAAGGCATTGCAGCTTGCCGTCGAGCCTCCTGTCAAATCGATTAGATCGTTTTTTGCACCGGTTAAGGAACATTGTTTTGCTGAATTATATCTTCGCGGAATGTCTTTTGAAATATATAGGATTCGTCTTTAACTATCTCTTTCATCCCAAAAATTATTACTGAGATATAGAATCGCCATTGATTGCTTCAATTGACTTGGGTGGTTTGCAGTGTTGCTAGAAGTCACAACGTACTTTAACGGCTGCTTGGTGGGTAGCGCTTGTCATTCTAAGGTCACAACGTGAAATGTGTTATATGTGATCTTATTAGAGAGGATTACTTTCAATACCCTTCATCAGTTAGTTGCGGTGGCAGTAAATAAAAGCGCATTTCCTTTTTTTTTCATTATAAGACCAGTCTTTTAGGCGATTTTCCCTATTCGTGTAATACGGCGGAGGTCGGAAGGAAATGAGGATGAGAAAGAGATAGGGAAGCGGCCGTGACTTTGCGGGTGTGTGCACAATCGGGAAGTATTCTGCCTTTACCGACTGACCACACACTCTAAATGTGTTTTAAACCGACGAACGTTCAGATATTCATAGAGTGCCCCTAGCGATTCTATCTATTCGAGCTCTTGCAAGTCGCAAGTTGCATGATGCTGAACTTTTTCAAGTTCTTGGATTCGCATGGGTAACAGCATGGACTAAAAGTCTCAACTACAAAGAAAGTGTTCGGGGGTTTAAATATCAATGAGTTTCATGCAGTGCTGATGAAGCACATACTCACTAGGTTGTGACCATTATCTCTTCTTCTTTCCTCACATCTTTTTGAGCGCCGCCATATTACTCGTATAGACGACATCCCTTGAGTGATTTATCGCATTAAAAAATGAAAAAAAAGACACGGCTTTAGCTACTAAACGTGTATCAGAGATTTCTGGTTTAAGCAATGAACGCTGTTTCCACTTATTCGTGACTGTCTTTCAGTTATCTGTTCTTGTACTAGATAAGCAGGCGACACGTAACTGGCGCTTAGCACACTGACATCATATTTAATTAATTGTCAGACGGCACGTCAAAAATGGACAGACTTAGCCGAAAACAATTAAAAGGCAGTAATTGAATGAACTTCGCCTCCCACGCATTCATTGGAAAGAACAGAAACGTATTCCTCAGATTTGCTTTTAATGGGCAATGCGATAGGAGCGAACGTTATTTTTAACTTGCTTCCTATTAATTTCATTAATCGCCCAATTGTAGTAATGTCGTAAAGTAAACTTTATTTGAGTTCGCATATTGTATGTACATAGCTATAAACATTTGTGTATACATAGCACTATATACACATATTAATTATATAGTTATATGAATATGGTACAGTGTTTGTTAATGAGCGATTATTCAAATATATGGCCAACGAAATTGTAATTGTATAACAATTTTGATATTGTTATAACTGTAATATGACTAAAGTAAACCAATAATGCAAAACTAAGTAAATTCTGTTACTTGCGAATATCTGTTTGCGTAAAGGGAAAAGAAATACTTCTGCGAACATAATGTACCTACGGTATAACTGGAATTGTGTGCAATTAATTTAATTATGGGAACATTTGCAGAACGAGAAAAACGTTATTATTTTGTAAACTTCATTATGAGTAAATATGTGAAAGGTACAGATGTGATAATTTGGCCTCAAATTTTTAAGAGTTATTTAGGACTTCGAGGACTTCTTACGACAATTTGAACTCGATATTTGCCGGATCCATAGATATGTTGGGTATATATTTAACTGTTTAAGGTGAATCGCTATCGCTCTCCTTCTTCATTTATATTTGCTTCTTATATCCTACGCCTCTTGTGGTACAAAGCACATTAAAACCATGCCGCCGGACGTAACAGCTAGAAGAGCATAAGATAGGCCCGCTTTTTACTATCTGTCCGTCCATATGTATTTGTGTTCAGCATACAAGTTGCAATTTTTGTGATGTTTTAATGAAATTCGGTACACTGATGTGTTCTGGCCTAAGGGCAAAGACTATTGAAAATAGTTCGTATCGGTCCATGTCTTCGACCGCTCCCCATACGGTGCCTTATATTTTGAAAGTCGCTATATGGAAAAAAATTTAAATTTTTTGCAAATTATTGTGACCAAACAAACTGAATAGCAGTACTTCGACGTTCTATAATGATATGGAAGATTTGGTTCACCTGGAACAATTTTTTTGAACCGCCTCTCATACGGCCGTTTTCTCGGAAACTAATTTTTCTACAGTAAGAAAGCTCTAATTATCAATATTCCATGGAGAAAATTGGTTAGTAATAGTAAATTGGCAAAGAAATTAACCTTAACCTTATTTGAACCACGTAGATGCCACGTGGATGCCAGCGAAAATACCCTCAACCAACTCAAACCAACTCAAACCCCATATTCCTACCGTAGCCCATACGGTAATCCTTTAGTCGTATCGATAAATAAGTTTTTACTCCTCTCTACATGTTCGTATTAGAGCTTAATTAGATTTATGTTAGCTCGTAACCATACAGTAAGGCGATGAGTCATTGCAATTATATTATAGAGTAATAACCTTTTCTTGTTTTAATCACTCTTCTGCATATTTGTATTGTATGCAATTCTCTTTGCTAATTTAAATTGAGCTTTGTTTTCAAGTTATTATCTTTATCGCTTATCTATCATCTTCATTAGGAATCGTCGTTTAAGTCGATTTGCTGTTCGAATGACAACACAAAGCAAAACCGCGGCTTTATTTGCGCAGTATGAGCGGACCCATGATGCATCGAAATAAAATTGTGCATATGCCAAATGCAAAAAATGCACTTCTCCTACAACGCTTCATTTT
>CCAG010012343.1:0-11096 GCA_001077435.1 Glossina morsitans morsitans
GACGTCTTCATTTTGAGATATGAGATATGCCGTACCGTTACAACTTCATTCAATGATCAAAAGCTTGCATGCCTTTAATTTCTTTTTATTTTGCATAGCCCTGTTTCGGCAAATATTTTATTAGTTTTATATCATGTCGCATTCGTTTACTATAACCATATAGTAGGTTTTAAGTAGGTAACATGCTGCCGTGACAATTATGTTTATTTATTAATGTTGAACGTCGAATTAGAAATTTTCTTGTCACTCCTATTTGCTTTCACATTAACCCGTGTTTCGAATAATTATATTATTAATAACATTTTTATTATTAGGCTTAAAACTTTTCCCGGCAATAATGTTACCTTTACATAGTAGTAAAAGATGCGCAACTTCTTTAACTTCTCTTTAAAGTATGATTACCTTTTAAAGAGAAGGAAAGACACCTATAGGAATATCGCTAAGCTTAGCGATGCTCTCAAATTCGTAAAATCTTTAATTACCAATACTTCAATATCATCTCTTGTATTTCGTTTCGGCGTAAATGCACAGTAGACATCTCTACTATCTATTGAAGAATGTATCAAAACCATTACTTTATATAACATTCTATAAATAAAAGATGTCCAAGATTAAAAATGTGTACGTTGTTATTATACTTCGTTCTACCAATATTTTTTGGTATTTAATTGTTGTATGAATTTACAATCTTTTGACAGAATACTTAAGCCATACTACTATTGCTATTGAAATTTGAATTAGATTCTATTACTTCAGTATTGGCCCTTCTGAAACTGTGGTAGAACATTGGACTCTGCTTTGGATTTTACGCCTTATTTTTTTAGGCTTTTAAGGACAAATGCTTTGTCTGCATAATGTGGTGGTATTATTAAATTATTAGCTCTACGTTGAGCAAAACTTGAATTTATTTCCTATTAAATGTATCATAAAATTACCTATTCTGACCGTATTTGTAAATGTTTTATTTCGCTCTTAACATTTTCTTTTGAATACCCTTCTTTTTTCCACATAGTTATGCAGTAACCAGATAGGACCAAAGGTGATATTGGACCCGATTAGCGTTTATTTCATAATTATTGTGACCGGATTTAATTTAGAGCAAAATAACCATTTATATATAAAAAAACACCTTTGTCAACGATATTAAAGGACCATTGTAAATCTCGATTAATTTGTTTATCATGCTATCAACATGGTATATACTACCATTATCTATGAACACATATTTGTATTTTGGGTGAATAAATGGAATTCAAATAAATTAAGAATAATAGATGAATCAGTAGTAATTTGTGTTAATTCATTTATAAGACTGAAAATTTCATTGAGCTTACCTTGTAGTATTGGGATCTATACCTTAACTTTATTGCCCTCATATTCTTAGGATTACTGGAGTCTTTGACTTTTTTTAGTAGTAACACTACTTTAGCATCCTTCGAATAATTTAATCTATTATTAAAAAGATTATTAGCGCATTCAGTAGTTTGTTCTCTAAATCAGAGAATAAATTGGAAATTTCACCGTTTGTTTTCAGATACTTTTGTACTTTTGATTCGGTTAAATTATTAGCCTTTTTATGAATACTAAAATTTTTAGGAGCGTTTGTTGCTTCCAAAAATTGGATGAAGAAGAAGCCATTAATTTTGATATGATTAGGATTATAAATATATGTTTCTCTGTTACTATGAATTGACTTTCAGAAGCCTCCCATAGTATCTAACTTTCCTTTAATTTTCATATTAAAAACTTATTCCATATCAAAACTTATGCGAGCTGGTTTTCGTTGCAGTTCAGAAATCTTTCGCTATGTAATTAAACAAATTTCCTCATATTTCAATTTTCTTTTAAATAGTCTTAAGTTGTATTCTAGAAGAATGTGTTCAAGATGGGTGAATTTTTTAAATTTTCATTTTTGCTCCTCCTCTTACCTCAGATTAGTCCAGTAACTATCTACTAAAGATTAAATGTCAATTAAATTTAAATTAATCATATATGCTAATATTATGTTAGTTAGCATTATATGTTATTCTACTAAATGTCCGCCCGTTTGTTTGTCACACATGCTGTCTTTTTGTAAGTGATCGTCCGTTTCTTGTCCATCTTCTGTCACGTATTCGTTGGTGAGTTTCTGTATTTGTTTGCCCATAATATCACTATCGAATTCCCTATTATACACTTATACTCCATTTTTCGGACTGCGCATCCAACGTTGCTATAACGAAACGATTACAATTGCTTCCCAACAATAGGATTATTTAAATTTACAAATTATCATGAAATAATATATTAATAAAACAAAACAAAACAAAATTGGTATAAATAGGAGCACTTACCTTCTCTACAGTAAGTCCACAACGTGAAGTTAACATGGGTATGAAAAGCTGCTATCGGTCGACAATTACGCGGAATTCTATATCTTTTTCGTAATGTTTAAATAATACACTGTTCTTCTCCTTAGTGGCAGAATATGACTTTGTACCATCACTATATACATACATGGATCACTATATTATAGTTTTATCAAATCATATATCGTTGCTTTATACGAGTAGTGCAATAACTTCCTCCATTTCAGCTTGATTTTTTTTAATATCACTTTTAATAGGTATTTTAAACTTATTGTTTTTTACTAATTAGCATCCACGTCTTACGTAAATTTCAATTCTAATTGTTTTTTGACTAGTTGCAATATGTTTTAATAAAGTTTTCTAGCATGCGTTTAATTTATTTATATCTTTCTGAAAGACGCTTTCAAGAGACTGCCCAAAAATTATTAAAGGAGCAAACTCAAGTATTAACGGAGAAAATCGAGGACATCGAGGAAAATCGAGTTTTTCAACGCCAAGGTGCTGAATATGAAAAAGTTTAATTTCCGCTTTCGTCAGATTCCAAGCGATTTTGAGGATGATAACGAGGAACTTAGTAAAATTTCATATTTTTTTATTTTTAAGTTAATATATATATTATATACACATTTAATGCGTATGGTATTTGTACGTTTATACGTCTATGTCTTCAGGTAGTGTAAGGGGATAGAAGCATACAGCAGAGCCCTACTCCGTCGGTATAACAATACTCTGTGGCCAAGTGCGATGTTCTTCCATCAAATGGTATAAAATCATGTGTCAAAACATTCTGCCTAGTATTGATATATTAATTAATCTCAAAAGAATATTTTTTAACATGTAACATAACATTCACAATTAAAAAAAATTTTTTTTTATGATTTGCTAAGATTAAATGGACTATGCCAATAAGCCACTCAAAAAAATTCTATAAAAATGCTAAAGAGTAAAACTTTCCTTTTTGTTTCTATGGTTACCTCACACTTTTTTGTCATAATTTTCTATTTTGTTTTGATTTTGCTTGCTAATTTTGTTTTACAATTTTCTTGTTTGATTCAGCTTAATAATTGTTGGGTGGTCTCTTGAAAGCGCTATAAAATTTAATGATTGGATGCTTATATTATATATTATTTGCCTTCATTAAAGAATGACAATGGTACTTTGATGTCTTTGATGGTTTAACATGGGTACACCACATTGGCGGTTTAAACCCACGATGTCCGATGACACACGGGTTAACTTTGCGTAACCAGCGTCTTTCAGAGAGTTAGACAATCCCTATAAGCTGGGCTGGAGAAACCAGATATGTTTATTGTGTATGATTCAATAAACTCACTCTGGGGAGTGTTGAGACCTACCATTACATCTTATTATTCGCTTTAGGAATGATAGAAACCACAACCACCACGATAGCTCCCGAAAGGCCGTACCCAGCAGTCAGAACTCACACATTGGTTAACTGCTGCGTCCAAACTAGGGACTGGACATTGGACTAATTTCCACCGCAGTTTTCACATGTATGTAAATATGCAAATTTCCCGCCGAAGGATCTTGGCAAGCACCAATCTGCAGTAGACCAATGCTCTCATCTCTACCCGCAGGTACTCGTAACATAATGATTGGGTTCCTGACCCCAGTGGAGCTTAAATTTAGACTATAAAGACGCGATTATAGTCACTCTTGCCTTTGGATCAACCATACAATCCCGGCTAGCCAACACCGGGCTACCCTTCTTCAAGATATATTAGCATCGGGTGCTACATATGACATGGCGGGCGGACACCATGCTCTCGAATATTACTATATCAATGTGTTTTACATTACCAGTTACCAGCTGTCTATGAAAAAACAAGTGCTTCTTCCAGTGTACCCCTAAGCTATCTTTCAGAAAACTTGTCGGCAAGTGAAAGATAGTCCACGACAATGGTACTAATAAATTTGTCATGTTTTAATGTGTAATTACTGTTTATGTTTCCCGATTATTTGTCACATATGTAGCTACCCTAAAAACAATAGCGACTTAAACAAAGCTTAACAATTCTTCTTATTTAATTAGAATATAAAAAAATCTTTAAACGAAAATAAGACGACGCAAAGCCACTAGATTAAATGCACTAAATTAATCATCATTAGAGTTTCATTTTACATATTTATCTGACTTTGACGCGCATGCCTCAGTAATAATTTCTGCGTCTTCTAAAGTTGTCAAATTGTTATTTGTTTTTTGTTCATTTTCTTCCAAATTTGATTTATTATTGCGTACGTTGTTCTACGCGGGCGAAAACGGTAAAATGTTTTCCGAACAAAAATTTCTCTCGTGTATCGCTTTTGTTTATACTTACAAAACGGAAATTTCATTGTCAGAAACTCCGGTTATACATTCAGAAAAAAGCTTAGATTTTGTTACGCTAGTAGCTTAGTGCAATTCTCGGGAGCAAGCTTTGGCTCGTGCTTTTAAATCATATATAGAAAATGTAGAGAATCTGCAAAACGATTGCCTTCACATTCAAAGTTAATGCTACCTGTTTAATAATTTCTCCGTCGTTATTTAAATAATTAGTCGATTGGGTTTTTAGGTGAAAGAGACGCAGTCTGTGAAATAAAAAAATAATACGGCAATATATAAAGCAAAATGTATAGGGATCGTTTACAAAGCATTAATAATAATAAAAATTGATAACGGATAACCCCTGAAGGATTACGGCTAACCAAAATTGTGTCAAGGATGACAAGTAAAAACGCCAACAATTCGGAATGTTAGATGAATATGGGATAAAGAAAATGCGTCGCGGACAACGAACAATGCGGATATGAAAGTTTTAGTATTTCATACTTAAAAAATCACAGGTTTTTATCACATTAATTTTGGTACACAGTTAAAAACTATGGAAAAATGTGAAGCAGAGTCTATGGGTATCGTTTACAAATAAATAATTGTTAACTGATAACCCATATTGGGCAACGGATAACCAAAGTTATGTCATGGGTAGTAAGTAAAAGAGAGGTAAATGAAAAACGTACAATTTAGAGTCTTAGACGAAATCCGAGAAAAGCAAACGCATTGCGGATAAAGTTCTAAAATATACCACTTAAGAAGTCACAAGTTTTTATCACATTAATTTTTTATATGCGATTAAGGAGAAATTTTGGATATTGTCTAAAATTGTCTGCCAGGACATAAGTAAACAACATACTATTATAATTTATAATATTTGTAATATAAAATTTGAAGAATCGTATTATAAGGACGAAGTAAACACACGATAACAAAAAAGCGTAGATCTATACTTTTAAGAAACGCTACTATTGCTAGCTTAGTCATTTTAAAAAAATGCATTAAAACTACTTTATTTATTTATAATTTCTTCCTCATGCAGTTTTTTTTAAAAAGTCTATACTACACGTTTCTCGTCGTTAAAATTATCAAATCTACTTTCTGCAGAGTTGTGTTTGTAACTAATGTGACAACAAATGTTACAAGCTTTTGTGGATACATGATCCCAAAAAATCGATAGTCACCAATCAAAGCTTAATCCTATCACATACGCCATCCCAAATAAGCGGAAAACCGAAAACATAAGCTAGCCTTCAGATACGCGATTATTCTCGTGAACTTTACAGTTCGCATATTTATGAAGAATATCCAACCACTTATAGTGTTTGTTAAAACTGGGGCTTATACAACCAAAAAAAAATAAAAAATACAAAATGCGTAAGCATTGCAAGTTTTCAGTGTAAGAAGCGGTGATTTATATATATTTTATAAAAATTTCAATTAAAAAATTGAAACTATAATTTGTGAAAAACCTGCCGCAATAGTAATCAGAGCTACTATGAAAGCTGTAAAATGTCGCAAATTTGCGTCAACCAAATAAGTACAAATAAACCGCGCGATAGAAAGAATTATGTATATTGAAAGGTCGATTCTTAGAATCCTGTTGCTATGCATCAGTTTGGCAACTGATCGCGGCGTGTTTCCTTCGTTCTTTTCTGTAAAGAGTAGTGCATTGTTTAATCTCTAGTTTCTTTTTGCGCGTAATTATTCGCATTTTTTTTTTTTTTAAAAAAGGGATATTATTATAAAGGCATAAAGTTAAAAGGTGTAAGAATTTTAAAAAGGAATTTTAATTGTCTTAATTTATATTAAAATTTTGATGTTTTTCATTTTTTTGGTTCTTGCATTCAGCACAAGTGTTTTTTATAATAGATCTCTTTCGTGTTTATTTTTCTTTTGGTGCTGTTATAGTTTTTCTCTTCTCTTTATTTACCGTTGCTTCTTGTGTGAAATCTCTGTTTAACTTATGAGAAAATTGCTGTGATTTGGTTTTCTTTCTTTTTTATAGTCTTTGCTAATTGGATTTGTTTTGTCTTATTCTTGTTTTCTCTTGTTACAGTGTCAACGTAACGGAGAAATTTTCTTAAATTTTCTGAAAAATTCAGTTAGTGTTCCTCTTGATTTGGTTTTTTCTTCTTGACTTGACATGGAGTGTCTATATACTTCATGTCGTGCCAAATCTGGTCCTGAATCTGATAGGTTCATTACGTGCTGGCTTTGCGATCGCTTTGGGCATGCAAAGTGTGCTGGCATTATAGGCCGTGCTGCTGACGCAGTCATTGATCCTTCCAAAGGATTACGTTGGTCATGTCCCGATTGTAGAAAGCGGGACATTGACTTCTATAGACTCTTCACGGAGACGAAAAATGATTTTTCAAAATTAAGCAAAAATCTCGGCTCCATGTGGAAAATGTTTGAGGAAATTAAGTCTAGGTTTGATGAGTGTCGCTATAGTGAGCACTCATCTCCTTCCCAGGCCTCTAAAATAGCTACTCGTAGCGTAGGGACGTCACCTATGATCCCCTCTAGTAGTAGTGCTTCTAACACCACGTCGAAAGTCATCGTTTCCGACACTGTCGATTTAGTCAATAATAAAATTGTTACGAACAAGTCGGCAAGTCCGTCTGTCTTAAGCTATGCCGAGGTTGCAAGGGAATCTTCTCCCGGTCCCGTCGTTTTGTTTGATCAGACGCCATCACCGAAAAATAATAACAAGAAAGTGCAAAGTAAGCCCGCTTCCCCTCCCTGCTGTTCGAATGTGAATACTAGTCACCAAACTGGGCATGTCGCTCAAGCTTCTCGCACAAGTGTGTCAATATTTTCCCCTCTCATAACTCCCAAGCCGTGAACCCTACTATTCCAGGTAGTGATGATATTTGCTTGACGGCAGTTCCTCCTAGGAAGGCATTATTTGTGTCAAGACTGGCACCGGAAACATCGGTAGATAATATAAAAAGCTATCTAGCGGCGAAAGCCCCACAGTCAATTGAAGCGCGTTAGCATTTTCAAATTGGCTCCTTCTCAACCGAGAGCAATATCTTCATTTAAAATTCTAGTTCCGACTAGAAAAACCAGTAGAAATATTTGTTAAAATAAACCCCTGTGGCCAGTAGGATCCTTAATTAAGGTATTTTACCCTAGAGATCCGACCCCGTAATACCAATGCTGTAAGCCTGTCGCCTTACAAAAACTAAATGTTTCTTCAGGCCCATTATGTCTTATTTATCAAAATGTTAGGGGCCTAAATTCAAAAATTCGGTCGACTTTTCTAAAGTCAGTAAGCACTGAGTTTTTCTGTTTTGCTTTCACTGAAACTTGGTTAAAACCTGATATACATTCGTCGGAACTATTCCATAATTCTTTCCATGTATTCAGAAATGACCGATTGAATCGCATTGGTGGCGGTGTATTAATTGCCATATCTGCGTCAGTCCCGTCCTATTCAATTGAATTTCCCACGTCTCCTGACGTCGAATTTATCGCCATTCGAGCGAGAATACCTAATAAACAGCTATTTATTACATGCTCCTACATTCCCCCAAATTCGGATATCTCCATATATAAGAAGCAGGCTTCCCTCATTTGTGAAGTGGCCAAGCAGTCTAGACCTACTGATTTTGTCGTTGTGTTGGGAGATTTCAACTTGCCTCAAGTCACTTGGTGTAACAGTGATAATTCTGCCTGTTTAATTCCTTCTTCAACATCTGATAGAGCTATAGTATTCTTTAGTGAATTACTTGACCATAATCTAGGTCAATATAACTGTACCTTTAATTGTAATGGTAGACTACTTGATCTTTGCTTTGCCAATTTTCCAAGATTAATATAAATCGTTGTCCACCTTTTAGTTTACCTGAGGATCCTTATCATCCAGCATTGTGTATTTCTTTTCACCACAAGAATGACGGTTCGCTGAACTGCTTCAATAGTCCAAACCCAACCTTTTCCAGCAAATATTATGATTTTCATAAAACCAATATAGAATTGCTAAAATTCATCTTTCACATATAGGCTTGACTTCTCAACCGGGAGTATAGAAAGCTTATTGTCATCGTTCTACAATACATTAAATCTAGCTATTGCTGCATCTGTTCCGCTTAAGCAGTGCCGACCTCGAGGTAGGTGTCCCCCGTGGTTTAATACGTCAATTAGGTATTATAAGAATAGGAAAAACAAGCTGTTCAAGAAATTTTTAAATAGTGGCTCTTCTCTAGACTATTTCGCGTACTCAGCCGCAAGGCATAGATTTAACTCCCTCAACCACCGTTATTATTGCAGATACCTTCAGTTCATTAAATCCTCTCTGTTTTCTAATCCTAAATACTTCTTTAAATTTGTTAATTCAAAAAGAAAAATTTCTGCACATCCCTCGTTTGTCTCTTTTAATGGCTCTGACTCCTCGGATGATTTTGAAATCTCAAATCTGTTTGCGGAGTACTTCCGACGAAACTTTTCGTCTGCTGGTTTTGATTCATCAGCAAATTACCCTTATCCTATAACTAACTCGGTTTCAATACCCAATTTGGTTATTTCTGATGACGACGTTTGTAATGGGTTGACTTCTCTGAAATACAGTTGTGCGCCTGGACCTGATGGAATTCCATCATGTGTACTTAAGCCTTGCGCTATTGAGCTTTGTGGTGTTATCACTAAGATTTTTAATTTGTCCCTGAATTTAGGTGTTTTCCGTTTGGTTTGGAGGAGTAGCTATCTTATTCCTATTCACAAAAGTGGGAGTAGACAGCTTGTGGAAAACTATAGAGGCATTGCCAAGCTGAGTGTTTTACCTAAACTATTTGAGAGAACGCTGACTCAGCGTTTGGCCTTTGCCATCAAATCGTATATTTCTCCACTCCAACATGGCTTCCGAAAAGGAAGTTCTACGGTCACTAATCTTTTAGAGTTTACTTGTCAGGTTTTCAAGGCATTTTCCAATGGCTCTAGCACTGACGTCATATACACCGATTTTAGCAAAGCGTTTGATTTGGTTAACCACAAATTACTTATCTTTAAACTTCAAGCCGCTGGCTTCCCTTCCCATTTAGTGAAATGGATAAGCTCTTATCTGCATAATAGATCATTCAGGGTTTTGTTTAACTTCACCACTTCATATGAATTCCACGTCAGGAGTACCTCGAGGTAGCCACTTAGGACCCATTTTATTTAATCTATACATTAATGACTTGCCTTCGGCAATTAAATCTAGCCAGATCTTAATGTATGCTGATGATGTGAAACTGTTTTCTTCTTTTTCCTTAGAATCGCAATCACATCAGCTTCAAACTGACCTAAATAAATTGGTGGCATGGTGCTCTTCAAATTAGACGACACTAAACCTAAATAAATGTAAGAAGCTTTCTTTCTCTAGAAGGAAGTCATTCATAACCCATTACTTTATAGATTCGCACAAGTTGGAGGACGTTGAGTCGTTCACAGACCTAGGCGTCCTCTTTGACCGTAGGTTACGTTTCAATTTGCACGTTGAGTTCTCGATAAGCAAAGCTAGGTCTGCTCTTGGTTTCATCAAGAGGTGGTCCAAAGAGCTAGATGATCCGTATATTACCAAGAGGCCGTATACGTGTTTGGTTAGGCCTATACTTGAGTACGCTTCTATTGTGTGGTCTCCCTCGTACAGGTGCTATGTAGGCTCAATTGAATCTATTCAAAAGCAATTCCTGTTGTTTGCTCTTAGGAATTTGGGTTGGGATCCGTCTGCTTCTCTTCCCCCCTATGAAAATAGGTTGCTTCTTTTGTCCTTACCGTCTCTTGAAAAACGTAGTTTTGTTCTTGGCGTTTGCTTTGCAATCAAATTAATAAACGGCGCTATTGACTCGCCGTCATTACTTGGAGAAATAAGTTTTAATGTTCCTAACCGCTTCTCTAGGCATTTTACCTTGGTTAAGGTTAGTCATTGTAAATATAATTATGAGCTGTTTAACCCGCTCAGAGTTGTTTGCAAGAACCTGAATAGTGTCTATCACCTTTTTTCATTATCGGACACTTTAAAGTCCATTAAAGCAACATTGCTTAATACACGAGATTTGCCAATGTCGTACTTAAACTAGCTCTTAATCCTAAAAAGTCACTACGATTCGTAAAATTAATTGTTGTTAACTATTATCGGTTGCCAAGCTTATGCATGTTTGCGATGGCTTAGGGGTTCATTTGCAACTGGGTTCTGTACCGGTTCTGGGTGTGGCTCTGTGCTAATTGTGTACATGCTTTTTTTTCTTTTTCTTTTTTTTTTCCTTTTATTTGTTTTATTGTACTTATACTAAGTTTTTTAATAATAATTAATTTAAGATTTACTTTAAGAGTCATTTGAACTCGACTGTCTTTTTTTTAGTTGAGTTTCTGTATAAGTGTAATAAATAAATAAATAAATAAATATGTCTATTTCTCCTAATGATATGAAT
>CCAG010012344.1:0-13907 GCA_001077435.1 Glossina morsitans morsitans
GTACCAACTTACAAAAAAAGAAATCGAAAATCGAATGTAAATAGTCAACGAAATATGAAAGCTCATCTTTTTTTTAACATAGTTCGGCTTGATTTCAAATCATTTCAAGTATAACCCTAACCCTAGCCACGTCAATAGCCACTTATCGCTTTCTCTCTTGAAATTTTACCAAAAAGCATATATACGTACGCGTAACCTTACGAGTTCTTAGCTACGTGCTTTCTCGTTCGGCCACCACAGAAAAGTGGTATAGTCAGGGTTAGCGCTAGAGCTTAATTTCGAGTACGACTAGAATAACGGGACGAAACCATAAAAATATAGCTGCCAATCCTGGAAAGAAAACTAATTGCAACTACTTGGATTTGGATTTGATTCACTCTTTCGGCGCTAAATATTTTTTATGCAGGTATCTCTTAAGACTGCCCAGCATTCATAGCAGCAGCATCTTCAAGCCGCGGGCGGTGAAGAATTTCTCTCACAGTACCTGCAGAGTTAATTTATATATAAGCAATAAAAAAATTAAAATGTAAACTTTTTTTTGGAAAAAAAGCGGAAAATTTCAAAAATTTCAAAATTAATATAAAATTAAAGTTCAAAGTGAAATATTTTGACAACGCGAATACTTTACAGTGTTTGTTAGTATGCGAACAGGAAATTAAAAACAGTGTTTTTTTATAACGAATGGATGAAATTTCGCAAACTTAATTCGCTTTCGCATTTGTGCTTACGGCGGTATTCTTTTTTGTAAAAATGCGCATATTAATTTTTTGTGATGGAATTCCGCTCGAAAATTTTTGAAAAATAAATAAAAAAATGTTTTTAACATAATTGTCATTATAAATTTAGCCAGAGAATAAATTCTAAGACTAAGGTCTTAAGGCACTACCATCTAAGGCTTTCAGCTTTTATTAAAAACTCTACCGCACTTAAGGTTTGAAGCCACGACCGTCGAATTGCTAGTCGATACTCTTGCCTGTTCGGCCTGCGTGGCCGAGTATTTTATGGTATAAGTATAATTTTTATGCCTTGTTATGTCATACTTTCTTTCTTCGAAATACGTAGTAGAAGCCTTTTATGACGTACGCTTTTTTGACATATAGGGGCTTTTTTTATCCATGCCCTTTGTCTATTGTTAGTTGTTTGCGCCTTTGAACAATTCTTAGCAATATCTATCTTTTCTTGTTTTTGTCTTATTTTTCTTTTTCTTCAACAACAGATGAATCACTGTTTCGTAATAGAAATAACGCCGCGTGATCAACAAAGTTTTTGCCCGAATAATAAAGTCAGCGATTACTATAACTTATTCGTTAATATTCGGTTATCTTATTTCTCTCTTATTCACTTTAGTTGTTAATATTATTTTCAGTGTCCATTTGTACTCTTTAGATCCGCAGATAAACACTACACCTTAACATTTTCATTGTCCGAAGGAAACATATTGTTTTTCATCAAAATATTTCGAAAAGTGCCGCAGCTTTGCAAAAAAGTATTCGCTATAGAGCTAATCAGTCTTGTAGTTATACACATACTTGTTAAAGTAATGAATAGAAAAGAATATTTCATATCTGATGTCCTTTTAATATAAGGAATTCTAATCAGAATTTTGTAGAGTTGTTAAGAGAAATTTTCAATGTAAAGCAAAAGTGATCTCGGTTTTGTGGACCAACTACAAAAAATGGATGAATTAAATACAAAAAAAAAAAAAAAGGAAAGCTGTGAAGATATTGAGGCACGTCTTCATTAAATTGGAAACTCTTTGCACCTAATTTTCTTCTAATCGGTTGAAATTGTAAATGTGTGTCATATTTTTCGGATAAAACATCAATAGGTAAGAAGAGAATCTTTTCTTTTCTGTGTTATAGTACGTAAAAGTTTATATTGAAATAAATAGACATTCGTTTTGGAAGTAAAGTTCGAGAAACGCCTCGCTAGTGCTTTCAACCCCTTTCATCTACCTTTAAAGCATATGCAAATAAAACAAACCTCTCTGTCATAGATTTTTTAATACCTTTTTTTTTTATGACTCATAACAGCATAACGAAAACTTCTCGTACATTATTTTTTATATTATATCCGTATCTATCATGAAGAATACCTATAAATCTTTCATATGTCTTGCACAATATTATTTAATTTATTTTTATTTAACTGTGATTTTCAAAAGTTGTTAACCGTGATAGATTTATGTGACATTGTGTTGAGTGTTTGTGAGAAACACTTTTTGTGTATATTCTTCCATATATGAGTGAGTACATACGTACGTACATATACAATATATTTCATGTTATGTTAGATGGAGATCATCATAATTTTTGTTTCACAACAAACGTAGTCTTGTTTACACTTACACCTGTACAAAAAAAAAAAAAAAAAAAAAAAACAAAAATTGGATTCTGTTGAACAAGAAGAAAAAATCAAACACTTCCTATTTTTTACTCGTAGATGTACAAAGATTTTAAATGATTTTTGTCATGTTAAGGACGAGATGGGAAATGAGAAACTCTTACTTATATAATATTCTTGCAGCTGCACACATTACCGCTTTTTATGAATATGAAAATAAACTGAAAGCTATTTTATACACACACATATTTATGTGCACATATATAGCATTCTCCAAGTGTTAAACAGGAGGTGGGTGGTATTTTATTAAAACTTATGTGTTCTTAGATGAACGCAAAGACAAGAATACAGCAAAAAGCAAAAGTAAAATAAAACAAGTAAGAATATCATATTCGGCTATGGTCGAACCCTTTATGCCAAGCGCTCTCCTTAAGAGAAGTGCGAACAGTAATAAAAAAAAAAAGAAGAAATTTCGATGCTTCGATGTTGTTGTTTTGGCAAATCTGAATCTCTGATCGGAGAAGGATGTTTACCACAAACATTAGACATATGGACATGCACAAATTGAATCACAACTCGATATTGATCAAAGATATATATTTATATATAGGTAGTAGGATATTTGAAGCTTCATTGTAGGTGGTGTAAACGTTTGGACAAAATTAATGTACCTCGTTCTTTGGTCGCGGATATAAAAAAGGAAGATAGGAAAGTACGTATACATGCGTCTGTATGTGTGCATAAGAAGTAATAAAAAATTTATTAGAACAAAATACACGAAATTGGCTTCTTTACAGAAAACACAAACAAGCTCTGTTCGTACACATTTACTTACACAAACGCACATGGCAGTCTTAGACAATTGAGCAAAATCCTAAGAAAGAACAATGTGTACATGAAGCATAATGCAAACGAACAAAAAAGACAGGTTGCGCTCAATTGCAAACGAATCATTTTTCACCTACATATCGCAATTGTTTTTTTACATTTTTTTGTTTTAGTTACTTATCAGAGATTGAAGGATTATTTTATTACCTTCTCTTCCAAAAAAGAAGTTTTCACAAAAATCTGTTTCTTAAACTGTTGCAGTAGTGTTATCCCTTAAAGGAGAAGAGAGATTTGGCATGCCGATAGGTCTCATGGGATATACTTACAATGATACAATGACATGGGATGTCTTACAATGATATTGTGTATTTATATTTAGCAGTTGTATGGTTTCCACCAATTGGGACCAATGATTTCCCATGTCTTGAATTTCAAAAAATGTCATATTGATTTTTATTGTTTCATACCAACTTCAACAATCTTAACCCTCCTATGTGTGCAGCGCACATGAGCAGACAATTCCTCTCGAGTCTTCGAGTTTTATTTAAATTTTTTGAACGCGTCAATATCACAAATAAAAGGCCGATAGACGGACAAACGCACCAAACTAAAAATTGTGAAGCAAATCTGTGCTTTATTTGCCGAAAAATTGCATTATTCTATCTGAACCGACAAGGGACGAAGGGACTAGCAATTTGGCTTAAGAAACTGGACTGAACAGATGGACAGAAGAATATCTATAGCTAAAAGCTGTACACTGATCACAAATTCTGTGCTTTAGTTAGCAAGAAGATTCAATATTCCATTTGGAAATTCTGGCAACAGACGAATGACGAATGGATCAACAATTCTATCCAAGAACTTGGCCTGGACGAATGGACGGGAAAATGTACATAGTTAAAAGCGAGACGCTTTGAGTAGACAAGAACGAACAATTGAACAATTTGACTCATGAACTTGAACGCTTGAACAGACGAATAGATACAACAAGAAATTTTGAACTGATCACTAAGATCTATACAAACAAATTTCAATGTTTTAACTGGGAGTTTAAAATACATTAAAGTATAGACGAGCAAACAACTTAGAAGTTCAGGCTCGCTTACTTTATACATTTTTGTTGCATCTGGACTAAGATATTTCGTCAATTTCAGCCTTCAGTGAGAGGATGGGCCGACAAACGGTGATAGTGAACAAGCGAGGTTAAATTGTGAGTTTATGCAGAGTTCATAGCGTTCATAGTGTTTTCCCATATCAAATTTTTACAAGTTAAATGACGAGCATAGTACATCTTCATCATACATTAACGAATCATCTATGTAGTGCGGAAATGACTCCCTACAGTAGCGAAATTATAAAAAGGATAGATGACGAAATTAACTCTGCTTCGCTAACTTACGACGGAGAAAAAGAACTTAATATTATATACCTTATGGGGTTTTGATGCATATTTCCTTTTTTTTCTTTTTGTTTCAAACGCAATGTTCAAATGGGTTTACTTTCGTTGTGTGCTTACCGGCAAAGCAGGCTGCAAGTAGAACCATCCGGACATACATTTATTATAGTCGAGCACAAATGCAAGAAAATTATAGAAGCATTATAAACTTATAGATATGACGACTACCTACCATTCATCCTACCCCATAGTTCCTATTTTGCTACCTGACACGATCTTACTGTAATCCTTGATATAGTTAGCATTGTTTTGTGTTGTGCGTTCCTTTCTTATAACTTTATTTACATTATATAAAACAAAGGAGGGCAGAAAAAGTACTCACCTTTAGCTTTAACTAAGAAGTGTGTTATATATGTATGTGTTTGTTTATTTTTTTTTTTATCACTTTTTTTTTTAAAGGTGCATGTATAGTCACTTGTAAGTATAAATAATGCAATGGCGAAGGAGTGCATATGGATGCCAATGTGAGTGCGTCTGTATGTGAGTTGTTGGCATCACATGCATACTTTGGTGCATGTTTAATGTCATGTTATTGTTTTAAATTATAGTACTCTCTCTTCTCGCAAAGCTTATCTGGAGCATATCCTGCCACTCAGAAGTTTGTATGAGCATGCATACGGCTTGCATTTACTCACAGTGCATATCAAGCTGATGTTTTGTTTATTTTTCTCTTTTTATTTTTATCTATTGTTACTATACTATATTTATATTTTATATTTCATTTCTTCTTTTTCTTTGTTATTTATTTAGTAAATGCATATTAAAGGTTTGCGTTTTCCTTTGGCCTTTACTTACTGTTAGCTGTTGCTGTTCTTCACACTATATTACACATATGCATATGAATTGACGGAAGGAGAGAAAAAATGTTAAAATGAAATCACTTACACACCTTAAGAACTCACACATATTTTGTATGCAAATATTTTAGTGGGTATTTGTATGCGTGTGTGTGAACATTGGGTAGAGAGATCTTATGCAGCTATTTGCGCGTTTCCTGTTTCCGTTTTTGACATAAACCCATCAAGTTACAGATATTTACTTATTTATTTACTTATTTTTTGTATATGTTTCCTCTCTTTTAAAAGTGCGTAACCTTTGAAACATTTATGCATTAATGCATACGATAGTATATACAATACAATTTATAAATATGCAAAAGCACTATCTTAAGAAAATGCTTTACTTCTGAAAACTCTATTGAGCGTTCAATTCTGGAAATTATGAGAACAACAAACAACATAAGTAGTAAGGAAAAAAACACGTAAAAGTTAAGTCTTAGTAAAGTCTTCGTATGTATACTTTCAATTACCGATCTAGGAATCCTAGAGATCCCTCTCGCCATCCTGTTGATGATATTCTTGATTCAGCTTTACCATGGGAGAATCGTTGAAAGTTGTTCGAAAAAATCAATGCTGGCAGTTGACAACAATTCAATTCGTATTGCCTGTGAAGATGAGAGGATAGTGTATCCCACGCTATACTTAACAAAGGTGTAGATGGTCAACGTTTTCTGGACCAATATGGTCGCACGGAACATACTAAAACAGCTTCGTGTCATGATAAAGAGATAAACTACCATCAGAGCTAAGAAGCCAGCAAGTTGTCAGGGGAAGCAAAGGAAAGTGGTGACGTAAACGACTTCTTCATATAAAAAGAGAAAATTAATGAGCATATGTATCGCAAAAACTGAATTACATACAGCGAGGCAGCAGCTCTTGAGATGACTTGTGCTTGCCATAACTGAGACTCTAACCAATCGTTCTTCCTAACCTAAGTAGTTTTAATTCTGGGACCAGCAGGCAAGTAATTCCTCCTGCCATGAATGCTATTGTATATGTAACAAAAATAGGATTAAAGACAGATTTTTCTTTTTGGATTTTGTTCCGATGTTCAGCCGAGACTCGGTCGGAAGTGGAGGCAGTTGTTACCCCATGCCAACTTTATCTGGCTTGGGAACAGCCTGAACATTAATTCAAGTGAATGAACATTTTTTTTTTTTTTTTTTTTTTTTTTTTTGATAAACTAGTTGAGGTATTGCCAACGGATTTGTGGGATTATTGTTAACCCAATTTCTAAGTGGTATAAAAAATCACCTTAATGGGCACGTCGTTGGTATACCAAGCGTGACGAATATATAGAAGTATAGATTGGAACTACTTACATTGCAAACGAAGCAATTGACAAGATTTGTGCTAAAATAATCTAACAAAAGTAAACGTTTTTTGTTGAAGAAACAAAACGCATTTATTGAAAAGAAGCAGAATTCCATAGTACTTCGGCAATCCAACCATTATACGAGAAATCTCGTCGCAACGGATTGATTGCTTGAGTGCCTGCTTTGTGATAATGTATCACATTATTCAGAGTGATACCGTTTACAAAGCATGTTACGTACGTTTACCTTTAATTTTATCGAAACGTATTTTCTTTAAATTCATATTTCATTAGAAAAAAACTAATTTTAGTAAGCATTTCATTGCTATTTTTTTTTTGCTTTCTACTTGAAAGAGAAAATATTGACACGAAATGCGTACAATAAAGCTATGTACTTTAGTACATATATAAATGCATAATATTTTGTCTTACTTTTAATTATTTTGCTCACATTTAACTGTCAGGTTATAAAATACTTACAAAAAATTTCCCCATTCGACCATTTCGTTGTATTTAGAGTACCGTGCTGTTATTGTTGGTGATGCTGTTGCTGTTGTCGTACTTATTTTTTGCATCTACATTACGTCGTTGCGAAATGTTGCAATGACTCCTTAGAGGGTCATGGGTCATATCATTATATCGTATAATATAAATTGCATTGGCTTCAAGCACAACTTTTACTATGCAATGGGAAAAATGTGAAATTTTTGAAGTCATCCAACCAAGCTTGCCTCCCCGTCCAGTCCTTTACTTTCATTCACATTTCTCGTTCCATTTCTCATGCCTTTTCCCATTCTGGCGTTATAAAATGCCAGCGTTCGTGTTTAACATCAAAATGTTATTTATGAAAATTGAAAAATATTTTTCTTTCTTGCTATTGTTAGTCTTTATTTAACATTTGCCCGTTTTTTTTTTTCCAGTTTTTTTTTATTTTTCTATCGTAACGTGATTGCACCCATCTGCAAAAGTAACCAATAAAAGTTTGTTACCTGTACGTTTACACTTTTTTTTTATACCATATTTAAACTCTTTCTTTTTTTTTCTCTCGCGTTACCGGTCAATGAGTAAATCAGGTTATAATCTCAGTTAAAGGTAAATTTTCTTCTTCTTTTTTTTTTGTTGATAAATATAAAAAAAAAAACCTGTACTTAATTAATGCAGATGTTACACAAGAGAAAAATTTCAATTCAGTTTATTTGCTTAGAGAAATTGTGCAGTATTATGATTAAAGTTAAGCAAAACATATGCACTCGCTTCAGGGTAATTTTCAATGAAATCCACGTGCTCTGTGGAAGTCCATACCTAGGAAAGAAGAAATCTTATACTGGGATTTGAAGGCGCTTTCGTCTTCATCCTTGGCGATAGGGATGGATGTTATCACAAGAGAAATTTTGGGGAAAATTTGATAACTTATATCTCTGATATAGCACGGGATGTTCAACGTAGGAACGGAAGACCTCTTTGGTCATGTGTTGGTTGGGTTGCTCATAATTTTTTTTTTCTAGACTATAAAGATTAAGGAGTTTTACGTAAAAATTTTATATAAACACATCTAATCTTTTGCTCTCACTTGTGTCTCGATCTCTTTAGCAATATATTCGTGTATTCGTCAAACACAGAATGTGTATAATATGAAAATAGGTAGTAATGAAACGACTTGTCAAATTACAAAAATATTTTCTAAAATGCATTATTATGGCAAAACAAATACACAATCGTAATAAGAAAATTTTATGGCAAGATCCGACAAGGACGAAAGGACGAATCATCACGTATATGGTCGTTAGCTGGCTAAATATTTACTCTCTTTGGAAAATGTTGATGGAAGGACGTAGGGACAGATGAACTTCGCGAAATTAGTTGAAGAGCTTTGTGCTTCGGAGCGCATAATTACGCAAGTTTTCAAACGCATTCGCACTGAGATTTCGTCGTCATACATAGTTAGCTGGTTAAATATTGTAATATCAAATTTCCTATATTCTATATATATACATATGTGCTTCCTATACCATTGATACAAGGGTGTATTAAGTTTGTGCGAGTGCAAATAACACCCAGACCCACTTAGTATTAAAACCCAACCGAATGATTCAGAATCACTTTCTGAATCGATCTGTCCATCAGCCCGTCTGTCCCTCTTGTCTTCTTGTATTCAACCTACATATCGTAACTTTTGAGATATTTTGATGAAGTTTGGTAAACTAACTTGTTCCAAGGACTTGCACTGCAATTGCGCAGCTATCGAATGTAAAAGACCATAAGACAAATTAGTGAAGAGTGCATTCCTGATGTAAGACTTCGTTAGAAGGGTAGAAAGGTATACCCGATTCCCGTATTTCCTTTTAAGCATAACCTAACGTAAGTACAAGTAGATTACAAAAGAGGCGAGGTTCACGTGAGTTGAACTGTACCTATACAGTTCTTGTAATTATTATTAGTCGAGCTGGTCGATTTGGCTTGCAAACGCAGCTCACAAAACGTCCGAGTAATTAGTTTTGCCTTAACGTCGGGCTATGCGGTTTCTCGCGGCTTTTCTTATCACCTTTTCCGAGCGAATTATCGATCTTTCGTCACTCACTATCAATCGTTTAAACTTATACGTATAAGACAATTAAAATTGAACTAATCAACTTCTTCCTCTCAGTTGTTAGAAGAAGGTTCTTCGCGTCCTCGATTACTGTCACAATTGATTAGTTGCGGGTTTGATGGGAATTTTGGGCGCACAATCTGTATCTTCGAAGCAATTTTAAACAATAAAGTGATCTTTACAGTTCAACTAATAATTTAATTCGACGCGAGGTCACTTTCCGAAATGAAAGGTACTTTGACGGTCCCTAAAGCAGACATCGGAATTTGTAGAAAAGCCTAGGAATGGTTGCATCGCTCTTAAAGGAAATTTTTTTTTTTTTCATTTTGATGAATAAAATGATAAAGTTTGCGTTTTTTGTTTACATCCGGCACATATTGACCGGTGTATTCTATTTCGAAAATATACGAAACCTTAATGTAACACTTCTACTGGTATCCCATTACTATTATTAAAAGGATATTAAAAGCAAAGAACTAGTTTACCTTCACAAAAAACCTCATTAGTATGACAAGGAAAAAAAATATTTAAAAATAAATAAATACCAACAATAGAAAAAATTAAATTTAACTTAACCATAAGAATTTGAGAAAGCAACGAAAAGCAAAAGAAAAAAAACAGAAAAATGAAACTAACATAACAACAATAAAAATGTTTTCATTTTAACTTTACGCTGGAAATGAGAATTGACGAAGCGAAAAGGAAAACGAAAACGAAAACGAAAACAACTTCATTATGCGCATAAAAATTTTTAATAAGACGACTTTTGTAGTGGATACGGAGGAAGATGTGTTAGGCTGTCTTGGATTCCATGCATAGGAATATTGCTCGAAACCTTACGTACATATGCATGGAAAGGAGAGTAAGTAATGTAAAGCCGGTGACCGGCTTGGTTTTGTAACATTGCATTTGTGCTAATTAAACGAGTAAATTAAATTGCAAAGTACTTGTTATACTAGCAACGAGACGGATATATTAATTATTCCATATTGTTTATAATTGAAATGATATAACCAGCATGCTGATGAAAGCCTACTGTTAGTTGCTCCATCGAAAGGTATTATGAAATGACAAGTGTTTGTGCAGCGACCACAGTGAAAATTGAAAGTAAATAATGGTTTTAGTTGTGTGGACCCTGGCAAGTAAACATTCCAATCGGGCGGGAAAAGGCGGCACGTTAGAAGTTCATGTTTCTCTCAGTTCGCTTTAGGTAACCATGCCGTTAAATGGATTGATTTATCGAGCGATCTGCTAACTGTCGATAAAACTCGGATGTGCTCTAGACTATCACAAAGCCACCGGTGCAAGGCGGGCGCACTCAGATAAGATCCAAAAAATGTTGTCCGCGATAGTCTCAAATAAAGATGGGACCGCGCTTGTTGACATTTTCGAGATGATAAAAATGATTTTAGCCAAGAGGAAGATATTATTAATTTTTGTATTAAAAAAACTTTGGAAAACGAAACTGCGCATGTAGATGGCAGCGCCATCATTCTGTGTAATTGAAATTAGCGAAGCTGTTTAAACTGTATACGAAGGCATCAAATATCAATTCAAATCTTTATTGAAGTCAATGGAAACAGAATTAAATGTCTCTCAAGCGTAGCTTCATCGTATTTAGTTCAAACTTCCAACCATCCAATAACTTTCCGCAAGAATGAACAGGTGATCAAAGATTGCGCAAATGTCCTATTGATAAGTGATATTTCCAACAAGAGTCCCACTTCGTTCGCCCTGCGAACTTTTTGGTTTCTA
Source organism: Glossina morsitans morsitans (assembly GCA_001077435.1). Taxonomy (NCBI): domain Eukaryota; kingdom Metazoa; phylum Arthropoda; class Insecta; order Diptera; family Glossinidae; genus Glossina; species Glossina morsitans. The sequence goes on from CCAG010012344.1 coordinate 11,124, forward strand.
ATTATCCTAAATAACACAACGATCTAACTGCTCATAACATTGTTGTGTATATTCATTAAGCAGAACTTAACGTTCCACGCTACCAACCATCACGTATACATTTTTCACACATTTGTTAACGACAACGAACATGCTGCTCATCACATTATTCTTTATATCCATTAAGTAGAACTCAGCGTTAGCCGCACATTGCCTTGTTCCATCCTACCAATCGTCACATGTGTCGATAATGCCGTGTCACACATATGTGCTATATTTGTCTCACTTTAAAAGATGTTTTAGATGGAAGTTTTTTCCAGGAGACCTTGAGAGCTTGATAGTTTAATCCGCATTAAAAGCCTACTACCTAAGAATCGTTACTACGAAGCCATAGTTCACGGGCTCAATTAATTGCAGTAGAGTTTACTTCGGTCGTAGCTATCGTGAGTACTCAGCCGGTAAAGGCGGAATATTTGTTGATTGGAGAGAAATTGTATGCGTCCACAATTCCCTTATCTTTTTCTCTTTCTAAATTTTCTTCTATCTGTCACCATCTTTACACGACTAGCAGACATCTCCTGAGTAGTTCGCTAAATTAAAAAAAAAACCAGCGAGCAGGTGAATCAAATTCAATCAATTAATATATTTTTTGTGATCAAAATGTTCTCAAGAGTATAGCAATGTAGCGAGGTTTTCTGATGGGTAGTTTGCACGCTACAAATCCTATATCTGAGTCGGGAAAGATCTGAGAATGTTGTTATGGAACACTCACTTTATCCTGATCTTGGGAAAGTTGCGACCTGATTTCGACCATTCTGCAATTTTTTTATATTTATTTACAATTATAGGCATCCAAGGCTCATACAGATTTACTATACGCTTTGAGCACATATTGAAAATTGCTTTTTAAACGTAGTCCGACAACATTTTCTAGAAATAAAATGTTCATAATATTTTAAGCTCTTTCCATTTTTTATATTAGTCCAACTCAACTGGAACGTTAGTGAGAAATGAAAGAAAATTAATGTTTCACATTTTATATGCATTAATGTAAAAACATCTAAAGTATGGTTACGCTAGAAGGTACTTGATTTTTCGTTAAACAAAAAAAAAAAATAGATTTTTCATTCTCTTAATAGTGTTTATGTCTTAAAATGGCGTAAACACCTTAGCGTTCTCTCATGTATTCACCCAGGCGCATAATTGTCATTAGCTTTCATGGATAATGTTGCTTTCGTAGCCTAAATTGAAAGTCAAATAGAAATTTTCATTTTATATATACAAGTGTCTACAAAAGTAGGCTTCGGTTACAAAAGAAATGAAAAAAAAAAAAATAAAATTTAATTAATTCAATACGAAAATAAAAATAACCTCAGATTTTACGTATTCACCAATTAATTTCAATGCAATACAAGGTTTGCTCTATCCACTCATTCTTGACGATTTCTACTCTTTCCATTTGTGCTAAAAGAAACAGCGACGCAAAAAATGGAAAAAGGAAAAACAAATGTTTAACCAGAAAATAAACTGAATGTAGAACAAGTGGCGGTGTTCAGGTCTATGGTCGCAAATAGTGACAGCCATTGGTTACTTGTGTGGTTATTGGCCACCTTCAGATACCGCAATCGCAACCGCAAACAGCATTTCTCTACGTATATTTTACGTTCTTTATATATGTATATATATATATATATATATAAGATATGCTGCAATAGATTTTCACTCCCTCTTTAAAATGCTAATTTGATTTGAAATTAGATTTTCCGCTAGTTAAGGTTACAGTTGGCCTTCTTCTAATGTGGCGTACAAATGGTCAAACATATAAAGCTAGAAAAAAAAAAAATGAAGAGAAGAAAAAAAAAAGCAAAACAGAAGAAATGTCGAAAACAGAAATAAAAATTAAAGGTAATTAGTTTCGAAAATTTGGCACTGACTTTAGTTCAACCACCCGCACGGTTACACACATTTCCTATAATAAAGAAACCAAACACAAAACAGAAGAGAAAAAAAAAAAAAACGAAAAATAACGATGAAAAACATTATCAAAGGGAAAAAGCAATAAAGGTAGCATGACTTCAGCTTTGAGCATAAATTGAATCGAATTAGAGGAAAGGCTAATTAAAAGAAAAAATTGCACAAAACTGTTAATCATTAGAACGAAAATCGGTGGCGAGCTTTCTATTGTCTATATTTAAGATAAACACGTGCAAGTATTCTTTCCATTTTCCTAAAGATAAAGTAAAAAAAAAACGTTGCAAAATTTTTGGCAAAACACTATAACAACAAAATCCAAAACTCTTCAAAGATGTTGTAAAAGTACGCTCTATTCATATTATTGATATCCTTTGCATAAGTAGTAGTGTGTGAGAAATTCTTAAGAGCGATATTCAATTTTGCCCTCATTCCACGTTATTACGTATGGCGTTAAATATTCAAATATCTTGTCTTCCCTTCCTTGAACCATAAATAGAATGGTAAAAATTGATGATTTTAATAATAAGTTCAAGAACAAAGATACAAATGCAATGGGTCACAATGGGAGATCAATTTTATATGCTCATGTCATTTGGTACTAATACCAAAAATTTTGATTTGAGTAAATTTTAGTGTTTGTTTAATTATCCATCTCATCGTTTTCTTTGTTTTGCAACTAGAAATGCGTGTTGTTCTGTACTTACCCCGAAAAGTGCATGTTAGTTGTGTTCAGTAAATAAGGGTCTTTATCGCAGAAATTATCCAAACTTTTTATCAAAATGACCAAGCGCTCTTATTGCAACTTTTTCTGCACTTCGCAGATGAGGCTCT
>CCAG010012347.1:0-14609 GCA_001077435.1 Glossina morsitans morsitans
TTATTTTCAAAAATTTGGCTTAAATAGTTAATCATCCTTTTCCTCTTCTAGACCAACAGCAATTTAATTTTTAAACATTACTTAAATTACTATCGTCTTTAGCCCAAAACCACTACTTTAGTTAAACAAATTATGGACACACTACTCGAAGGACATACATAATAAATGTATATAGCGATATTGGAATTTTTTTTTTTTTTTTGGATATATCAAACGGTGGGAAAAATAAACCCCACTGTATAAGAGATTTAAAAAAACAGCGAGTTTGGTTTCTATGTTCTTGTCGACACTATTACAGAGCTTTTCAAAACTTTTATTGAAGTGTCGTATGATTTGGGCACATCGTCTGCTGAAGCTGCTCAGATAGGAAAGACTTCCGCGAAACGTTAGAACAATCCGAGCAACTAAAGGAGAGCATCGACCTCCCACCTAACAGTGAATACTCCTCTTGTGAAATCTTGGCACAGTCCGTACGATATTCTTTGCTACAGTCAGCACATTCGAGGGGTTACCTGCCAGGAAAGAGGTCTGGAGCATAATAGGCGACTATGTAAGCAGAGTGCTCAAAGAACTACGGCGGCTTGAAAGACAGCGTGTGGAGAGGAGAAGAAGAGGAAGCCAATAGTGTATTCCACTGAGGTCCCACCATCAGAAGCGTGCTAACAACAACCAGCCTCCACGAAGTAATACCTAACGGTGGTCCCGCGGGGGAGACTGTTCGAAGAAATGTTTGGAGGGTAGTTTTTAGTACGCAAGCGGCGTGGATGACGAATCGTGCATGCTGCTACTAAGAAGCAGTACCTTTTGAAGATTTTCTATCTCCAGCTCGCTGAGTAAAAAAAAAAAACATGCACACACACACATACACACATGGCACAGCGCTAGCTCAGGCTACTGTGGGGATCACAGGTGGCGGATTGTGATCGGCCTGCCCGAGAGTAAATCTGTCTGTTAGCTGCAAATAACCAAAAAGCAGTTCCCAAAGAAGAGCGGCGGAGGAGGAGGGGCGGCTAAAAATGCCGCATAAGCCTGCGAATCATCGGTGACGGGACGAGTAAGTGCCGTCATTTAAATAGGTGCTCCCCACTCTTAGTATGGGGGTGGCACCGAGGGCGACAGTTGCCTGTGGATAGACATCAAGACCGAGCGCGGTAAGGCCTTGATTATGGTATACCGGAACACTGACTGGAATTGAGGATTTCAAGCTAGTGGTGGCAGTATTCCGTTACCTGAGTAGGTTGGAGTGGTATCCAGCCGAGATGGCTTTCGGGTCAATGCTGACGCCGAGCCCGCGCCGTTTAAATTACGCCAAGTCTTGGAAGAACGTTCTAGGCCGCACTGTTAATTGGGTGGGTGTAGGCCCAGTTGAGAAGAACTCCTGGCTAATGCTAGAGTTGACACTGAACGTTAGTCTCATCAGGGATAACGTCAACCCACTGCATGACCTCACTGCTTGCAAAGATAACCATAGGGTCCTAACAGCAACTACATCAGCGGAACTAGATAGCGGCTTCCCAGTTGGGACCCAATTACAATGATTTCTATAAACCAAAAAAACAATATACCAACAAGCGCTAGGGGTCACGCCGGCGATTTCAGCGAAGAGAACCCCTCCAAAGTGAGCGGAAGAATAAGAAAGAAGCCGCTAAACTACTTGCAGGCGGAAAACTGAGCTTAGGCTGGGTGATCTGTAGGATCAGAAAGTGCATACCTTCGTTGAAATGCTTCCGATGCCTAGAGTTAGAGCACCTGGCGAAGCAATGTGCAGGCCCATCTGACCGATTGAAGGCTTGTCGGAGGTACGCAGGGAAAGGCCGTATTGCGAAAAGCTGCATTACGGAGCCTTCTTGCACGTTGTGCAGGGAGACGCCGAATGTGGACGCTAAACACGTAGCGATGAGCAGCATGTGCTCGTTATTCAAACGCGATTTAGCTGCTAAGGGTCGCAAATGGGAATAATGTAAATTAATCTCAATCAAAGCGAGGCAGCTTATGACCTACTTCGGCAGGCAATCGTTGAGAAAAGGGTCCAGCTGATGCTATTGAGCGAACCATATCAAAATGCGGGACAGGGTACCTCGGTAACCGATGCGTCCAAAAAAGCAGCAATTTCGGCGCCCGCACCTATAGCACTTTTGGACGTAGACTGCCAGCACAAGGGCTTCGTTAGGTCGAGAGTTAAAACTTTATGCTGTTACAGTTACTACGCTCCGCCAAGCTGGACACAAGACGAATTCCAGCGTATGTTAGAAGAGCTAGGGGAAGACGTCCGAGAGAAACCGTGAGTAATAATTGCGAGGGATTTTAATGCCTGAGCCTTCGGGTGGGGCAGCAGGGCTTGCAATGCGAGAGGATCCAGCTCTTTGGAGGCATTCGCCGTGCTCAAAGTATCTCTTCTGAATTATGGGCGGAGGGATACGTTCCGAAAGGCAGGAAGGGGGTCGAAAGTAAAGCTCACTTTTGCTAGCGACGACCAAGTGGCGAGATGCAAGTGGTCGGTAAGCGAAGAGTATACAAAAAGCGGCCACCAGGCCATCTTCCTCGGCATAATAATCAGAAAACACCGAGGAAGTAGGTAGCCCTACCACCGGGCCAAAGTGGAGAGATTCATTCTTCGACGAGGACGTCTTTAACATCATTGTGGACTCCTGCAAGAGAGGTATCGGTACGGCTGGCCAACTCTAGCAAAACGTGACAAAGCTGCTCGTAGAAGCATACGACGCGGCCATGCCTCGAAGAAGATATACAAGCAGAAGAGGATAGCCGTGCTGTTAGTGGACCGATGAGATAGTGTCCCTAAGAGCGAACTGCTTGAAAGCCAGAAGAAAGGTGAAGCGATCAAGGGGAGGGCAAACTTTAATGAACTGCTTGCACTCTACCGAGACTTGCGCAGTGGCTTAAAGAGAATCATAAGGGCTAGCAAAAGGAAAAGCTTTAATAGAATATGCCAGGATGCCGATATTAATAGGTGGTCGAAGGACAGAGAACGCCGCAAGTCACGTGTCCGCTCATGCTCCGGCGCATAGTAGCAACACTCTTTCCGCAGAGCCCGCCGTACGTGTTGGAAGACTTCCACGGCAGGGAAGATTAAGCAATACCAGCAGTTACTGACGACGAGCTTTCGAGCGCCTGCAAAAGGATTGGGGATTGGCCTGGCTCGGACGAAGTCCCAAAAAAGGTCTTATGGGCAGCGATACGAAGGAGGCCAGACGTCTTCATGGCAATGCTGCAAAGGTGTCTGGAAGAAAGGATATTCCCATATAAATAGAAGGTTCAAAGGTTGGTCCTCTTTCGGAAGGCTAATAAGCCAGCGAACCAGGCATCGTCATACCGACCCATCTGCCTTTTAGACACAATGGGCAAAGTATTGAAAAGGGTCGTATACGAACGCCTGCTAGTTCTAGTCAAAGAAAGACGTGCTCTCGTGGATAACCGGTACGGATTCAGAAGACCGCGGTCTGCGATAGATGCCATAAACCTTGTCGCGCCGTTTGCCTCAGATGCTTGAGCCGCAGAATGATGGAGGGGCGGTGATAAAAAGTACTGCGCCATAGGTACACTAGACGTTAAAAACGCCTTCAATTCGGCGTCCTGGGGGATTTTTCATAAGAATGCATGTTCCAAGGTATATACTTGAGATAACAACAACCTACCTTTCGAACCACATGTTAGTGTATGATAACGACAATGAAAAAAAATCGCATAAAATAGCGGCGGGTGTCCCACGGGGCTCAGTCCTTGGTCCTCTCTTGTGGAGCATCAAGTACAACGGTGCTTTCCAGCTTAATCTTCCTGCCGGTGCAACGATTATCAGCTTTGCCGATGATATAGCAACCAGAGTGATCACAAAGCGTGTTTCCCAGATAGAAACCTGGGCTAATGAGATCATCGATAAAGGTAAGGCCTAGCTAGAAGAAATAGGAGTAGAAGTAGTAGAGCATAAGAGTAGTAGAACATAGAGCATTGAAGCGGTGCTAATAAACAGCCGGAAGCGGGTTGAAACATGCTGCATCCGAGTCGGGCAACACACGTTCCACTCATCTTCTGTTCTGAAATGTCTTGGAGCTTTGCTCGAACATCGACTAAACTTTAAGCATCAGTTTGGGCAGGTGCACTCACAGTGAAGGCAGTGTACCGAAAGTGGGCGGCAACATATCGTCTTAGTGCGCTATGGTAGATATGCGGATTCTGGACAGTGTCGGAGGATGCTGCCCTTGTGATTGCTAGCGCCATGCCAATCGATATCTTGACGGACGAAATGAGGCGCATCCATGAAGGGCGCTGGATCCACGCCCTCCCCTAAGGGGCCATCAAAAAAGAAGAGCGGCTAGCGTCGATGAGGACTTGGCAATCGCGTTAGGACAGAACAGCGAAAAGAAGATGGACGTTCGTTCGTATCCCATATGTAATGCAATGGATCGAAACGCCCCACGGTGAGGTAAATTACTACCTCAGCCAGTTACTGAATGGCCATGGCTGTTTCCGAAAGTAGCTGTTCAGGTTCGGGCACAATAACTCGTGAAATTGCCCGGCATCTTCGGAAACGAAAGAAGATGCAGACTTTAACATATTTCGCTGCAGAAGGTTCGAGAATGCCAGACCCCAAATAGAGCCGAGTGAAATATTGGAGAGGTTAACTGGCAGGAAAGAGGTCTGGAGCTCCGTAGGCGACCTTGTAAGCAGAGCGGCGGCAGACGGAGTGGAAGCCAATAGTGTATTCTACTGACTTCCCACCAAAGGAAACGTGCTAACGACAACCAACGTCCGCGAAGTAATACCTAACGGGGATCCGCTGAACAGACTGCAGTCGATGGTGATGGCATTTTTATTAGTCCTTCTTTATCTCCTCTTTCTCTTCTCGTTATGGTGCTATACGATAAAATCTTTGTAATTACCACTCTTGTCATTAATTAAAAAAATGGGCTGGTTCCACTTTCTTCCGTTATATTTTAATTGATAATTCTAAGTGTTTCTGCATGTTGATTGCTTTCATACATTTTTTATTCAGTTTTTTATATTTTGCACACATACTTATTTCTTTTAACATATTGCATTTTATTTTATTTAAGTTTGCGCATTATTCGCTTTCTTTATTTTCTTCCCTTTTACGGCATAATTAAATTTAATTTGTACCGCAATTCACTATTTAAACTGTCTTTATTTTTCCAAAGAAAATTGTTGATTTCTTAATTTTCATTTTAGTTTGTCTTCTGTCTTGCTTGACAGGCAAAGTTTATTTTTGATAAATTCTTTTTATACCCGCTTCGTGTTCGTAACAACTCAAAAAAAGGAGCGTACCATTTTCTTATACAAAACCCTACCTTATGCAACGTACACGGAGTTTGGACATCGTTCTCTTTTCATAATTTCTCTCTTTGAATTGTGTCATTATATGAGCGGAGACCTATGAAAAGAGACACCAATTAACGGAATTCCGTTATTATGTTGAGCACTGCTCTCTTGTAAAGAGCAGAGGTAAAGCCGACCAACCGAAACTCCCTACATCTATATACGTGTTACAAAATTTCAAGACCATCGTCCATTGTACATAGATAACTAAGTAAGTAGAAAAGCACACTTCTTTACAAAAGTTAAAGAAGTTGACCGAAAATTTCGTACTTACGTATGATAGAGTTTCCAACAATTTTTTTTCAATTACACCTAATTTAAACTCCTCTCTCTACCTACCAGTCGTTATTTTTCAGAGGAGAAGTTTCGATTAATGTATCTGCTTTTTCACTGTCAATTTAAATTTTCTTCAGTCTTCCTTTTACTAAAAATTTAATGTATGCAGAGTTTTCGCAACAAAAAAAGAAAAGAGAACAAGAAGAAGAGATAAGAGTACGGTATATACCCAAACAGGCGTATTGAGACTAATTCGCAGCTTTTTATAATAGTTAACTCTTATAAGAGACAATTTCGTGTAATTTTGAAACTGCAAATAGCAATGGGAATAATTCAAATCAAAATGACTTTCCAGAAATAACACACTAATATTTATTATGATATAACTTCATTTTATTACTTGTTCACTGTAGATCTTGATTAAGAATTTCTTATATCAATCTTTTCTGCATTCCATGAAGTCTAAAAAAGACTTAACTATAAAGCCTTTAATAATCGCCCACGGATATATCGAGAAAGTTGTCCAAAGTGTCTTCGTTACGGGTGCTATCAATACTGCGCAAGTATTGAAAGGCTTCGTCAATTCCATCGACATAATATGAAAAGTTATCAGTGACTGAATTTTGACAACAATCACTTATGGGAACAGTGGAAGAGTGATACTGCTTTGAGGAAGATATCGTAGTTGATGTTGAAAGTTGGGTCGGGAATGCAGTGTTTATCGTATATAAGCCTGGTGTAACAGTAACACATGTAGCTGATGACGGTTGAACTAATTGTTCGACAATAACGTTTTTGCTTCGTTGCTGAGTTAATTTTAGCTGCATTTGGCTGGTGGATTCGCTAATTATTTCAGGAAAATCAAGATCGAGTTTCCGCCTTTCGACTTCTGCAAAACTTTGGGATGTAAGCACATTATTGTACGCAGGAATATTTTCGTCTTCAGCGTACGGCTTTAAAGGGAAAGAACAACAAGAAAAATACGAAAACTCCTCTACTTATATTACAAGGTTTTCATCTCAATTCTTATATTTAAAAGTAGCACAGTTGCCTGCCTGTATTAAGAGAACGAACATACATGCTTTGGACATATATTCACGTTATATGAACCGGCATGAATAAATACAAACAAACAAGGCGCCTTCCCTTATTTAAAAATATATGATGCGATTGCAGTAGGTTTGACTTACACAACTGTAGGGTTGTTTCGGTGATGCTTCATTGTCCATGGTATGATTAATAATGTAATCAAATGTGGTTGGTTTCAACTGGTGAACATCTGTTAAATCGGCCATTTGAGAGGTGCTTATAATAATTGTTCCAAAAGTGTAGTCTTGGCTTTGTCCATTACATTGCTTTTGCTTCGCTTCCGAAGTTTCATGAACAGACTTGTTGATTAAATCGGCTATATCACCTTCGGAGCAATCAATTTCGGCTTGCTGCTGATGATCCTGCGGAAAATTCGGTGTTAAAAAACATTCCTTTTTATTCGCATTAGCTGTAGTGATAGAGTTTTCATCTCCATTCTGTCGAGCATCCACAATATCAAAAATAATTCTATCTCTTTCACCGCATTGGTTGGCATATTTATTCTCGCAAAAATATGAGGACAGCATCGAACGTTGCACATCATTGAGTTTTAGCGATTTTTTAGTGATACTATTGTTATTTTTGTTGATAGTCCTTAATATTGACTTCCTATTGCGTATACGTTTACGATCACATTTTTTTGGGTCTACAGCCAATTCCCAATAGCCACCTTTACCTTTATCATCTTTATTTCGACCAATTTTGCGAAAGCAGGGATGCAATGACAAATTGTGACGAATTGAATTCTGAAAAAAATAACATCAAAGCACCATACAGAAGGACATGTTAATTGCTTCTTTTTAACTCTACAGTTTATTTACATTCCACTTTTTGCGAACACGGAAAAAAGCAAATTTCAACTCTATCCAAGTACATATTTGCTGGAGAGTAACACGCCGTCCGTTTTCCAACATAGCCATTCCAATAATATGGGAATAGTTAAACGGAGGTTTCTCATTAGCATCGTTTTGGTAGGCATTTGCCGATTGTTGGTAAATTTCAAGGTCGCTACATAGAATGAAAACAAGAAATTACGACTTGTTATTTTAATTATTTTTACACTAAGTTGACTATATATTCTTCTTCAGTTTGTAAATTTTGGAAACAAGGCTTCAGTACCCTAAAAAACTTCAAACTTTAAGCTTTTGTACAAACAGAAGCACATTTGCGAAACGCTACGACTCTATTTAGACTGCTTAGGATTTTAAAGTTTCGCATAGAATAAGTACTAAAACCATTTTAATAGAGTTAGATACAAGTTGTTTTATGCCTATATATAATATTCGCGTAAGATTCAGTTAGATTAAATGACTATAATATTTTTTTATCGTACAGATGCGATTTTCCACCATTATGTATCTTTTGTACATTACAGGCAAACACAAGTTCCACACTGAACACAAAATCTGCGGTTCAGATATAGCCCGTGGGTGTATGTCATACTTTGAATTTATCAAATGATGTGCCGTAAGCAAATAAATTTTCATCGATTTACAGGACAATGCATATGTATCCTCTATATATTGATGCTGTGAACTGTACATGAGTAGAATCTGCACGTTTAATACCACATAAGTTACACTATGAAAAAGTAATTAGCATAATTGTCTTGAGCTTTGCATAGCCAACAAATGCTGGTTACGGAAAGCGTGACTTTTCTTTGCTAATTCACCGAAATACGGTTACGAGCCGTAACAAGTGATGAAAACATTATGCCGTTCAGGATTTACGACATCTATGGTAAAACCGAACGCTCCCCTTGCAGAAACCATCTCATTGGCTAACGCTACCAACTACGACGGATGCGACTGAACAGCTAATTAAAGGAGTAAAGAGTTTTTTGGTACGATGGCGTTACGTGCATGGCTACAAAATTCGTTAACGAAATCCTCACTATACTACACTGTGGTACTTTGCTCGCTTCTGCTGAATTCATCAAATGTTATTCCAGTGTTGCCGCTTTAATCCTGGTAGTACTACGTGTTTTCATATCGAATTCCACCACGATATGAGAACCATGGTAATAATTAAAATCTTACTGTTTATTGCTTATTTTTATTGCTTAAGCTCACGGGCTTATCTAAACAAACTGTGCATAAACATAAAATATTATAGATAGACTATAAATTTTTATATGCATCACCGAAGTATGAGGGGTATATCCATTTCGTCAAAATATTTGCAACGCCCAGAAGCAAACATCAGACACCCCACAAAGTAATGTATATATATTCTTAATTAGCATCAAATTCTAAATCGACTTAAGAGTATCCGTCTGTGTAATGTACATTTTAAACATTCTCTTGACCGCGGAAATGAAGACATCGATTTTAAATTCGGCAGGCACATTGTAAGTTCTCACACGCAAGCTGGTATTCAAAATGGGGCAAATTTAACGAAGGAAACGTCCACAACACCACGTAAACTGAGATACTTCTGTTTTTCAAAGGAAATGAAAAATTGTTTTTTTGCACTTTACTCATAAGCTATAGCAGGTACATTTACAAAAATTTGAACGCATTTTCTATGGGCGAGGCTGTAGTGCCTGTACAAAACTGAAAGAAATTTTCCACGCCTACCCAATATTATATGTTTTTTTCAATACTTTCACAAGTCGCAGAAACAAGCTTCAAAAACTCCATAAAGTGTACAAATCCTTACCTAGTTTCAAATTTTGAATAAACATGTCCGTCTGTTTGTCTGTCCATCTGAGTGTCTACGCAACTATATAGCATTTGTGGTAAATATTCTCCCGTTAGCGAAAATGAAGATATCGCCTACAAATTTGCAAAAGAATTCAGAATAGCCTAAAAATTTTCCAAGGACATGCCTACAACATCCCCCCGTACCTTTTGTACTTTTATTCTAAAAATACAAAAAATCAATCATGTCCACATAATATTAAAGCGTATGAAAATGTAGTTCTTTTCCTTTTTTTAGAATAACGGTTCTTACTTACAAAAAAAAATATTTTCAAAAGATGAGAAAAGATTTATTTGATGATGCCAGGTCAGCATATAATTATTTTTTAAATTTTAAAATATTTGTTATTTTATATCCTGCTTTGTGTGGGTGGACACATCTGACACTAACGCCGAATGCTGATGGACGCGGGCCAAAAATTTCATTTGTCCTTGCAACAGTGTACGCATTTGAGTATCGAGTTTTACGAACTATATGTGTGGTGCTAGCAGTTACTGAACCATACCTTTTGAACACAACTTGCATTGTAGCTTTGAATTCGAACTATTTAAACTCTTGCAAATATTCATCTGAATCACTTTCGCTGCTACTGTGCATACGTCAACTAATTTATAAACTAAGACAATTGGCCACCTATTAGTTTTATGTCTCACAGAATATGAATGTCCTATATTCATAATTTCTGCCTGGTGATGTAAGTTCTCTCGCTCTCGTTATATGTGTGGTTAAAATGCGAGCGAAATTAATTTTTAGTTTTTCTATAAAGCTACAATGGACGTCAGTTCCATTATCAATTAACTTCAGTTTACAGTTAACAGTTTACAATTTGTAAAGAAATTATGAAATGTGCTACTGTGCACACTACCGTACTGTGATTCCTTTGAATGAATAACTTTTGCTACTGTCGTATATGGCAAGAATTTTGTTACTATACTTATTCGGTTTTGATGGTATTCGTTGTAAAAGTTCTTCAGCTATAAGGAATTAGTCAGTCGTCAAAGCGGGCCTAGGTATGTAGTGTTTCAATAAATTCTTGTTGAATATTTCCAGAAAATTTCGGAATAGCGTAAACTTCTAACTTGACTTGCCACTTCTCTGCAGGCTGACTGTGTGCTCTTATCGTCGAACCTCACGTACATTTATAAGACAATATAATGGTGTTTCCTGTGGTGTAAGAACATGTCTCCAGAGGTTTGATTCGCATAAAGGTTAATTTATAAGGTGCATATTTAACAGCGTAACGAAAACAGGTGCTGTGCGACTACGTGAAACGTCGATCTATAATAACAAGCTCTTTGCAAAAAGTGTTCATTTTGATATCCAATTTACTTTTTTTGTTGATTTAAAGCAAATGAGAACATTATAGTCGGGCAATTTTTTTTTGGTAATAGTATACCAAAAATTACACATTATTTTCACATTATTTTCATGCACTCATCACACGGCGGGAACCAAATTTGGCAAATTTGGTTTAGTTTCTACATATTTTGTTATTTTTAAGTTTCCGCAATAAAAAAGTAGAAATTAGACTTCCTCCACATTCAGGATTGTAATGTACTAGTAGGATGTCTGATTGCATTTGTTTTCTAACTCTGTTGGACGCCTCTTCGCAATCTTTAGTCCATTCAAACGGTATGCTTTTCTTTACTAAGTTATTAATTGGAAATAAGATTATGCTCAAATGTGAAAAAAACCCTATACCATAGTAATTCACTAGGCAGACTACTGCACAAGCTTCGTCTCGTTAAGCGGCCTTTTGTATGGGTCCTATTTTGTATGGCGTCAATCTTTTGTTGCAATGTGTATACTATGTTAGTCAATGAAATAATCAGTGTATTCCGTTTGATCCATGAAAAACTTCATTTTCCCAAATTAACTCTCATGTTGCATTCATCTAAACGTTTAATTTTTTTTCTTAGACTCAATGAATATTGTCACCTCAGGTATGCCCTTTAATAATTTTTCAAATTTGCGCTGCCATCTAGATGGACCATTCGCCATTCCATACCAGAATCTTGTAGACTTGCATAAACTAAGCTGCGTATTTAGTGTAAAATATGTCGGTCATTGACGTCAAATTTCATTTGGAGGTATTCTTTGGTTAAATCCGATTTATTATCTTTCTGCCACCAGCCATATTTCCATACAATTTATATATGGTTGGTAATGGGTGCTCATCAGCAATTAAATCAAGTTGAACCAAGTTTTTGTAAAATGCCTTCATTAACAAATTCGTTTATTTCATCATCAACAGCTGATTTGTGTGCAAACGGTACTCAGCGCGGTTTTAAAAGCAATGATGCAGAGTTTTTTTAACCCTAATTATACCTTTTATATATATAAAAATATTATAGTCCAGGTTTATCAAAAAATATTGAAGTTCTTAAAAATGTCATTCGAACTCTATTTCTATACTGATAAGCAATCACGAAAAAGTGTGATTGCCTATCAGACTGCACGATGTACAATTTAAATATTTTGCACTGCGCCGCATGAAAATACATGGAGCCAAACACTTTTGTTCTCGTACTAAAATAACTAAGCAATTTTTGGTCAGATTTGTAATTGAACTTTAAGGAATTGCTTCTTAGCGTCTGCCGTATTGTTCCAAGTTACTGGTGACCCTGTATATATTTCATAATTAAAAGTTCAATTATTAATATTGAAACTTGCGCAGGGGCCATGCTAATCTTCTCTGTATCGTTCCAATTTCAGTATATGTTCTGCCATAGCAAAAAGCACATTCAGTGAATTTTCGGTTGTTAATTTGCTGATTAACAAAAGAACAAGAAGAATGTTCAAACTTGTACATAATTTAGAATTCTGACTAAATACGGTAATACTTCCGTATCATCAATTTGATCGATAGGACCCTTTTTCTTTTCAACTTCGAATTGGCTTCGAGACATGTTTTCTTTGACTGTCCTTTTGTTACAAAATAAAAATATTCAGTTTTTATGTGTACACTTAGCCTCAAATGAGCCTCACTCAATATCATTGTATTTTCTTATTTTTACGTTCATTTATGCTTAAAATTCTTTCTCTGTTTTCTCTGAATTACAGTTTGTTTAATCACGTTTACTAATTTATTCTTTTGGACTCATCTATCTTCACCACCTTGTTCTCACAGTTCCATTGTTACGGCTACCCTTAACACTTTACCCATTATGTTTATTACGAAGTCCAAACACAAATTGATTCCGTAGAGTCGAATTTAGCTAGTTTCCAAAATTAGATTTAATAGACCATTTACGCAATGTTGCCATAAATTTTTTTACAATTTCTTCTTCTTGCTGCTTCCGCAAATGAAATTTGCATTTCTCCACTATTTTCAATGGGTAGAGCTCATAGTAATCACAAATGTATTTGGTGATGTCTTTGTATGGAAGCGTTGTTGGTTTCTACGCAGTTACTTTGTCGTAAAAAATATACGCTTTTACCGATATAATGCATTCGCAAATAGAAATCATTGAACCCATCTCAGAACGTTCCATCCAACACTGAAACTGCATCAAAAGTGTTAATTTGCTAACACGATAGAAAAACCGTCATTTTTATTTATTTATTTGTTTTTCTTTTTAAGGTTATGCACGAACGTTCTATTTTCTTACACGTGCGTATATTGGTATTTAAAAAATTTTCTCTTGTCGCGTACAGTTATGTTTAGACACTTTTTTAGTCTTACTTATATTTACTTCTTTTGCAATGAATCAATAAATACTTCTTCCTTAACATACTAGATAACGCGTCATACGATAGCCAGAGGTACCAGCTTTCATTAGAGACCCTATATATGTTGCGATCTAATACATAAATGTACGTGATCCAAATTCCCTATGGCTAATTTTCTAAAGACAAATTTTCATCATAAAATTTGAAAAGTTAGGCCTTCGGGGCATACAAACCGTTACATTATCCGACACCACTTGTGGTACAAAAGATATTATTCTTGTGCGGACACCCAGAGTGGTTTAAGATAGACACACCTTTAATCATACTGATAAATACAAAATCACTTTCTGAAACATTTTCTGATCATCTGTCCATGTATTTTTGTGTTCAACCTGGGTATCGCAATTTTTGAGATATTTTGATGAAATTTGGCACACAAACTTGCTTTACCTACCGGACGAACGCTATTGAACATGGTTCGGATCTTTCGGACTTTTTCGACTACTGCCCATATAATGATTTATTTTGAAAATTAAAGGGAGACGCACAGACAGTAGGACCCACAAGCTTAGATCGACGACAATTTTCAAAGCCAAAATATTGTAGTATTCCACATTTTAATTATTTTAAATGAGAATTTGTAATAGGTCTAGTAAATTAAAAAGGAAAACTGGAGGTCTAAACTGTTATAGAGTAATTTTCTAATTTACTGAAATTATTGCAATAATGTATATTGCATACATGTTTATTTAATTTCACAATATATGTGTAAATAAATGAAAATCTAAAATTGTATCTCTACAAGTGAGGACACGTTACAGGTGTTGCGTAGACTTACTCACCGTTTGACCTTGTTTAAGAATACTTCAAAACGTTCAACTGGCGTTGGTCGCTTGGCTTCCTTTTGATGATTTATTATTTCAGTCTTTTCCCGATTTTTTCGGTTAAACAATCCACCACTTAAGCTTCCGTTACTTAAAGCGCCTTTCTTCGCTGGGCACTGAAACTGGCAAAATTGTCTTCCAGTTGCTTGTGGCAGATATTGGGAGCTCTTAGAAATCTGGCTTTGGGATTTGATTTTGATTTCTTCAGTTTCATCTAAGGGCATGTTAACCAAAGTTATGGGTTGATTACGTAACTCGGTAAGCCATGTTAAACTAGTTAAATCTTTTTCCTCTTCGTCCTCTTTTTCATCGACTTTCTGGTCATATTTATTCTCTTCTTTATTCACAAGTTCCCCAAGATGAATAAGAAGGTGACCTTCTTCAGAGTGGCCGGCAGAAACATCCTCAAGATTGGTGACAGTAAAAGTTACACTACATTCATTACCCTCAACTGCACGGCGTTCGTCACAACCGGACTGATGCATTGCAGTGGTTGTTGCAAAAGTTGCACTTAAAAAGAATTCCTGATGATTAACACTTTGAATGATTTTTGACGTGCCTGTTGCCATAGTTTAATATAGATCTGAAATTATAAATAATAATAATAATAATAATAATAATAATAATAATAATAAT
>CCAG010012352.1:0-17414 GCA_001077435.1 Glossina morsitans morsitans
TCATCATGAAAAATAACGAATTTTGCATTTCATCGACAAATGTCATTAATTTAAAAAAATTTATTCACTTGATTTCAAAATAATATTCGATATAAAAAGAATTTCTCGTTCATTTTGAAATATTAAGCCAAGTTCACAAGATTGCCCTCGAATGTATGTAAGCTAAGTTTCTGAAGAGTGTCTGTGCATTATATTACATGAGATTTCGTGAATTCGCAAATGTGTGATTGCTTTGGACTCAAAGCACAACTTTCCGGGGACATAAAAAATGCAATCTTCAATTAAATCTTTTAAATATCATTTATAAATATTTAAAGGATCATTCAAGAAGACACAAAAAGTAACGCAAAAATATTTCCAAGTTAGCAGCGTGATGAGTACATCTAATAACCCACAAATTTTCCATTGGAGTTGTGAAGAAGAGAGGATCGTGGCCTAAGGAAGTGAATGAGAAATATATACACTGTGGAATGGTTTTCTGATGGATTGAGATGCGGTGCTGCTTTTGTATAATTATTCCGATGTTTATGACTGAAAAGGTGAACAGGACAAGAAAGCCAAATTTGGTGTTCTTTAGGGTAAACTTGCGTCTCACCGACGTTTAACAATTTAATGCGTCACTCAATAAGTATCCGGTCCGACACATATGGCCTATCGATGGACAACAAGTCGTAGAAAAGTCGTCCAAAGCGACTGAGAAAGTGGTCTCATTAAAGCAACGGTAACTCTTATGCTAACGGTCGCAATGTCGCATGAAATTTTCACTCGTATTGTTTGCAGATTAGTGTTACCCAGAAATCGTGTTGGTTTAACAACAATGTTGCCATACATGGGTCAGATAAGAAACTTATTGTGTGATCTTTTACGTATTTGAGGATTTCCCATGAGTGACAAAACAACCTATAGGTTAGTACAACTTTATTACATAAAATCAAGTATCAAGCATCACGACATGGCTTTACTATTGAATTATTTATAAGGTATAAATAAGGCAAGACTTGAGATGGGACTCCCTTTTCCAGGTCCTCATACTCAACTTGAATTCATTAATAATAGAATATGTAAAGAAATATGATGAGTCCTTCAATGCAAAACGTACTTATATGTATTGCTGGCAATCATGCGATTAAAGCTTATATGGAAAGCAATTTATAGTTGATCACCATTTAAAAGCAATTTCATCTTAATGACAATGTCTTAAGGAATTATTTTACAGATTATTAAACCTCTTTGGAATTTTAGTTTCTTTGTCTCTTCTAATTGTAATAATGAATGAATATTCGGTTTCGACGTCAGTTTTTTTTTTGTTCTTTTTTTTTTTTTTTGTTGCGTTAGGAACTATTTCGAATAGAAAACAAACTAAATTATTATGTCTATTTATTTTGTTTTTGTAAATTTTTTTTTTTTTAATGTTAATTTTTTTTCCCTTTCTTTGTTTTTCGGTATAGAAACTACAGGATTTGGTTAATTGCTTTTGCACTAGTACGTACTTTAGGAAGTTTGCTTAATTGTGTGTAAAGATTTTTATTCAACTACATGTGTATATATATGTGTGTATATATGTGTTCATGTTTTCGCACGCACATATACACAATGGTTGTTTAATGCGAGTGTATCGAGAATTAATGACTGAG
Organism: Glossina morsitans morsitans; assembly: GCA_001077435.1. Lineage (NCBI taxonomy): Eukaryota > Metazoa > Arthropoda > Insecta > Diptera > Glossinidae > Glossina > Glossina morsitans. The sequence continues at coordinate 1,635 of CCAG010012352.1, forward strand.
AGAGAGCTTTTTATAAATGTATTTTGTATACGATAATCTAAAAATATCAAAACATAAGTTGTAGTTACATATATATAAATAGGAATTTGCGTTGCCTATAGCCTTAAAAGCAAAGGATTAAATTAAATTATATTATGAAAATGAAAAGAAAATTTTTTTGAAACTTTTTAAATAACATGTAATTGTGCTGCTGATGATGGACTATGTTGAGGCACTAGTGCTAGATTCTTGTAATATCTTTTTGTTTTTCATTTTTGTTCTTCTCTTTCACATATTTTTCCTCATAGAAAACTTTTAGTTGTTTGATGAAACATTAATTTTTGTTTTTCTTATTTTGCTTTTAATTTTTTTTTTTTTTTGTTTTCGTTTGTTTATCACTTAAATTAAAAAGAAGAGCTTTTTTTTTTTCTTTTATTTTGGTTGGTTTCTCTCTTTTTATTTTGTTTTCTTTCCTTTTTTTTGTTTTTTGCTTTAGTCTTTTTCCAGAAATGTTTTAAAAAAAGTGAAATTTTTAAGTGCTGGGTGGTGTTTTTACTTTGTGTACTGTTGCGTTTTGCGTTTGGTAGTTTGTGACACCGTCAAGAAAACACAAAATAGTGTGCATTTTAACAGAGTGCACATGTGTACAGTGTGTGCGTATGTGTGCGTGGACAACTTGTCCTTGCAATGCTTACATGAATTCTGGCGCTTACGTATATATTAGATAGATATATATATATATATATATATATTAAAAATAAAAAATAATGAACGGATCCACTATACGAACGTGCATATGTATGAACATCAAAAGCATATGAAGCAATAGCTGTAATCTTTCGTCTTAGAACAACCAAAAGCTTATGTGTATCAGAAAAATACATCGGATTCGCTGGGAGGCCACATGTGATGTCAGACATTAGGCTACTTCTTACACCCGTCAACGGAAGGGTGAGGAGCTTGCCACGCCGAAAAGCAAACTTCAGCAAAGTATACATATTCTTGATCAGCATCAAATTCTGGACTGAAGCGCGGTCGTTACAGCAGCTGCACAAGAATGGAAGAAACTGGACACGCCTAGCCAATATTATAGCGTATTAAAATTCATTTTTTGTTTCTTTTAATACCTCAACAGCGGCCAGAAGCAAGCTTCAAAACCTCTATAAAGTTTGTAAATTCTTAGCCGGCTTCAAACTGTAAACATTTTCCTATTCGCAAAAATGATGCAAACCGCTCAAAAGATACACCTACAACGCCCGCGCCCTCATGCAGCAAAAACTGTGAACACCTTTGCTTTAACAACTGCAAAAATTATCCGAATATCCGAATTTAGTTTTTTTAGGATGACACCGGTGAAAATAAAATATATGGTCACGACCGAATATAGTTTTCTTACTCGCTTTTTTTTTAAATACAAAATGTGCTGTGTTTGGAAAGCCCAGTGAATATGTCAAAGATTTATACCAACATTCTGAGACCATGTCCCGTCTCTCTTTTATACGAAAATTCTCCACGTCTATCTGTAAGTATTATGGAATTGACATCACGTCATCAATGACGGACATGCTACAACACTGAATGGAATGAGGACATTACTACAACAGAAGATCACTAATGTCATTGGTATTTTCATTTATTTATTTATTTCGTTTTGGTATTCTTTTTGGATCCTGTATACATTAACAAATATATTTTATATAGCAAATAAAATAACAACAAATGACCACTCCCTCGAACTAGCGAAACTTGGATGAGCATTTAAAGAGTAGCACTTAACAGGTGGTTTACAGAAAAGATTCTATCATTGCAGACCTAACTTGTAGCGATTATTATATTGCAATATTTTTGGAATTAAACGGCTGAGGTATTCAACAGTGAAAGCAACAGGCAAAGCCCGATGTATCCATTGAAGGATGTGATTTATACAAGTACTTACGTTGCAGTGTTCTGCCTTGGCCTAGAGCTTTATAGTTACAATAATGACAATAGTAAATAAGAAAGCGGTCAAAGCTATGCTACCTATTACTAAATTTATACAGAAAATTAGAATAAAGTTCATAAATGCTAAAGGTTTCCCAAAGGTTGAAGACATTTTTCCGCACCACTGCCAGCAACTTTCTCTTTCCGGTTGCAAAATCCACGTTATTCTTACTCAACAATTCAAATATGATGATGATCATGATGATGAGATCAAAAGCTAAAATGCAGCAAAGGTCCTCCTAAATGTACACAGTCTTGATCTCTTCGACATTTGCAGAAATGTCTGCGCACTTATTCTGGTGGCAGGCCCGAAAAAGAATTGAATTTGAGGCTAAATTGTTGCCAATAACCCTGTGTGTTTAAAGGATTGGAACCAAGCTTGTATTATAATTTATAACCAATGACAGGACATTGAGCTAAAGTTTGTTATGTATTTATTACGGCTGTCTTAGGCTACCAATCGTTTTACTGACGCATTCCGTCATTAAAAAAAATAGAAAATTTCGGTTCTTTCACATTTCACATAATTTTAAAACGATGGGTATCTAGAATTCGTGGTTGGGCGAATAGAACTTTCTTTCCCGTTTGCTTTTAGGCATTGAGTTTGGTTTGCAACTTCTAAGCAGCCCAAATGCTTTCTGGTTATAATGTTTACTTAAACAACACGAAGATCAGACAAGAAAAGAATAACCGAAAAAAAAATTTGCACACACAAGTGTTTGGTTAAATATTATACGTACATATTTGTTTATTTATGTAACAAACAGTTTCTCAACACAATACTTAAGTGCTTTTGATAACCACACACACACACAACACTTGACAAATATGCATTATGCCGATGTTACAAAAGAAATTTGTATGTTACTCATCCATCCATCTACAAAAAGGTCAATCTATTTATTTAGGTTTTTTTTTTTTTTTTTTCTCGTATGCATATATATGATGATAATTTATGATCCGTCTCTTTCTTTCACTCCCTATTTTACTCTCTCTACGCATCATAGGCGAACGTCCAATACAACTATTGTTGATTTGTTGTTATATGTTATGAATTTTTATGAATTTTTTTCTGGCTTATGTTATGTTTTAATTTTTATTATTTTCATTTGTATGGAAACTGTGTACACATTTCAGATAATTTCCTCTCCAATTATTGGTAAAAGAGTGTAAATGTGATTTTCTCTTTTTCAATTTTTTTCTTTTTGGTTTGTATTTGTGTAAATATGTGTATAATTGCTTTAATAATTCCGCTTAACTTTTAAAATTAAAGTTAGGTTCTAAGGACTTTTTACTTTAGTGTGTGTATCTGTCCTCCTTCCTAATTATTCTGTAATTTTTGTTTTTGTTTTTTTCTTTTTTTTTTTTTTGTTATGATATAAATTATTATTATTATATATTTTTTTTTTTTATTTATTTTTTTTTTTTTTGTAAAAATAAATCATTTTTTATCATTCGTTTTTCATTTAAACCATTTTGTTGTTAGCGCAGCAATTATTTACAGCTCAGAATTATTAAGAAATTCATTCATTGGTTATGCTCTAATTCTTTTAGGATTTTTTGTTATCATGGTTGTGAGGAATTTGTATTAGATTTCTTTTTTATTCTTATTATTTCTTTTTTTTGCTTTTGATTTTATTTTTGTTTTTACTGTGCCTGCAAAAGTAAAGGATAAACCTTAAGAAATAATATGGGTGTTAGTAAAAATTGGAGAAAAAATAGTAGAAAAAAAATTCTTGAAAAACAATAAAAAATCTTTTCATTACAATATCAGAAATTGTATGTAAATACACATATATACATATAGAAAGCAGAAATGAAAGAAAGTTCATAATATTTACAAAATAACAGTCTATATATGAATTATAATATGACTGAATCAATTTGAAAAAACCTTTTAAATATACGAGTTAAGAGAATTGAAAGAGAACTTGGCATGCATCTGAAAAAAAGGAGCAAAAAAATATTTTGCTGGTTTTTGGTTTTAATTTGCCTATCGACAATTCTGCTAATGAAAACACGTCGCTGTTCACGTTTACCTCTGTTCACCTCATCTTTATTCATTCAGCGATGTGTATGACAATTTTTGTAGATTTCTTTCCATATTCGTAACTGCGAAAAGTTTTCCACTTTTCATTCAAAGCAATGGAAGCCAACCAAAGAAATACCTGAGACATGTAAAAATAAGATTTCAGAGCTGATTCCAAAGATTGAAAAAACCTTTCCTACGTTCCTCAGCTTTGCATAAATTGGCGAAACTTGCTCAGGAGATGTCCCCTATTCGCGTAACTCGATAATGTTCGGAAGGAAGTGAACAAAGAGACATAAAGAAATACTGGTTAGTGTCGCAGTCACGGGAATTTGAAGTCAATCGATAACTGTTGCTATGTCTTTACCGACTGACAACTCGCTATTGCTACGACCCAAGTGAAAGAGTTTGGCGAAACTTGCTCTTTTTATCAAGGATAACCAAGAGGATGCAATAAAGCAACGCTTACCTTCCTCATTATTGGGAGATGTGGATTACTTGTGACTTCAAGTGTATATAGGAGATGGTGCAATGACATTCCTATATATACCGAAAATTTATTTTTTCGTTGTTAATGCATTACCGTCACTTAACGCGATTTAATGTAACTGTATAGGAGGACGTAGACGTATTGTTACGAAAATCCTACATTTGACGAGTTGAACTAATGGGCTTTCTAAAAAACCACATTCTAAATATGATAAAGCCGATGCACATTCAAGACTTTTACGTGTCTCATGCATCTGCGATTGCCAGAGAGATTAACAGTAACGTGCTTGTAAAATGAGTTTTGTTTGTGATCGACTTGACTATGGGAGTGTGTGCAAAACTCAAGAATGCCAATATTGGCAAATACATGTTGGGTGCGAATCGGACGACTTCAGGATTGTTTGAAACCAGATCGCTCATCCGACAAAAAAAAGGCTATCGCGAACCATAGAATCGAAAGACTATTATATTATTTAGGAAAGGGCGATTGTACTTGGGAAGAATCCAGCCGGAAAAGCTACGTTTACTAAGTTAAGTTCACGCCCCCTTGGGAGTTTTCAAACAAAACAAGCAATTTGAAAAGAATTCTCAGAGATGACAGATCGAATCGTCAAGACGGAAATTATGCTTCTTTTTAACAATGCTGGGGCACGTATGTATGTATGATGTATATTTTGATTGTATTTGATACTTTTTTATTCAGACTTATTTTTACTATCTCAACCTGATTCCTTATAGCCTCTCTTCACACCGTAATTTGTCTCAGTCGATTTATCTTTACATAAAATATGAATTTATTTGCTTGTTACGTTTACAAATGAAACGTACAGAAAAAAGAAATATGAAGAATTAAAAACTAATTAGGAGAAGATGCATATCACGAATAGCAAATATCTGAGCCGAAATATGATGATATATGATTGATTATATGAGTAAAAAATAAATGACACTAAAATATGAAAACGTAATATAAAATAAAAAATAAAATGCGGGCATAATGACACGTAAGACAGTACATCGGTCAATAATTTCTGGGACTAAGGTGGAAAACGATTTTTCATTCGAATTTTGAGTATATTTTCCAGCGTGATCTTCTTAAAGTGTGCTACAAACAATTCATCGCTTTTGCGAAGCTTCGACGCCTTCTTCTCTATGGAGCTGTTTTCGCCAGATCCCTTATAATACGCTTCAATTTCTATAACGACCTCGTCATTTGACGCTTTTTTTTTAACATGAACCAATAACTCAGGGGATACCCTCTATTCGTATAGCATGCAAGCGGTTAGAGAGAATTAATGAAAACCACAGAAAGCGAGCAGATAGAGAGATTACTGTGGGTGAGGTAGAAATTCGAACTTCGGCTTGTGCAACCTTGCCATTGTAGTCATCGATTCCTCTATGAAATAAATGCGTTAACCGCTTAGAAAACAACTATCTCATGCCTACAAAGTTATATCAAACAGTGAACACTACAGAATGTTAGCTTGTGTATTGCGATTTGAATTTTCGATTAACGAGAATAATTTTCCACATAACCAATATTTTCCTTTGGAGCGTCCATAGTTGAGCAGTTGAGTTGAAGCAGTTGTTTCCCCACCAAAGAGTGACATTTAATTATTAACGTCGTTGTTAATTAATTATGTTGTTTTAAAAATAACAAAATTAATATCATTTAGTTTCCAGAACGAGTGGGGTTGAAATGACATGAAACTTTTAAAGAGGTTTTTTCCAACGGTGGCATTCTCTAAAAGCAGTAACACTATAACCAAAAAGTAAGACCGGTATTCAAGTTCAATTGCGCGGGCATATCGAATATCAGAAATACACTGCGACCGAAATCATAAGCGCAGTGTTTCATAGTGTTTCATCTCCGCTTGGTTTTGCACGATACAAAAAAATGAGATGAGACTTGAATCTACGCGTACGACCCGGAGACAACCGATCAATCGAGCGAATGAGAAAACCGTGCCAAAACCGTCTAAAAATCAAAATGATGTTAATAGTTTTCTTCGACTATCGCGGTGTTGTACACTACGAATTGCTTCCGCCGGGCCAAACTGTTAACAAAGAATAGCATTTGAGTTTGAGGAATACTTTGAATGCGACGAAATAGAATTGAAATAATACAAAATAAAAATTGGTCTTACTTTTTAGGCGCAGTATTCATATGTTAGCTCCAGGCATTATTGTTATGGGATGTTATAATAAGTACCTGACCGACGGCAGAAGATGTAGCATAATGGAAGCAATCTGACTATATTATGTGTACTACTCAATGGATGGAATGAGATAAAAGCTTATAAAAGCTATGGACTTTCTCCGCCGATAAATTCTGCAACAGTGGAAACTTCAGAAAGGCCTTTTTTCTTGGTAAAGTTTGACCGCCTGACACTTCTCATAAGCGAAAATAATGTAATTATTTTAAATACTTTGACAATTTTCTCTTTCAAGATCAATGTAGCGTTTCAGAAAAAATTCGAACCGGATAGCTTGATTCTTAATTTTATATGAAACAAAGGCTTATTGAAGTAACACAATTTCTGTATCTGTAAAAAAAATGATTTAAATGCAAATTGAAGCAATCGCGCATTCAATAATGACATGAAAAGCTTATCTCAGATTTTTATGTAAACTTCTCAGGCCAGTTACTCGATTCACAATTGTGGAGGGAGAGTATAAGTTATTTATTATTGTCATGAAAGCATTAGAGAAAAAACACCTTTTTCTTCTTTGAAACATACATTGATTATATGTCGTTAAGATATTTTTTTTGTTTTGTCCTTCACCCACAAAAACCATAAATGCTGTTACTTTAAAAAAAAGATCAGAAAAATTAATTAAAATCTATAGCAGAAAAAAAAAACTACGTGCTTTTAATTATGTTCAAAAGCATGTGCAGTAAGAAAAAAAAAACCAACGCCACGTAAACACACATATATATATATATACTCTAATAATTTATAACACATTCTTTTTACAATAGAGTGCACGGAACAGGGTAAAGGAAAATTCTTGTAGGAATGGTTAATGAATGCAAGACACTTAAAAGCGGGAAAAAAGGGCAAATGAGTAAATGAAAGAAAGGAAAAAAAAACGCAAACATTTTTTACGCGCTACTGTTGTAAAAGGTGTTACATACCTGTGGGCTAACTTGAAATTGCTGAATGGGATAAGCTACAACACCGGCTGCTTGAGGTATAGCGGCACCGGCCACCCCCGCCGTCGCCAATTGTTGAGCAGGAGAGATTTGTGCTTGAGTGGCAACACCCTGCCAAGTGGTGGGAATCTGTACACCCATTCTGCAAAAAAAAAGAAAATAAAAAGAAAAGCGATAAAGCTAATTTAAAGTACACACACTTGGAAAATAACAAGGGAAAAAAAGAAAGTAAGAAATTTATGCTTGTCTTGGGGCGAATCTTAGATACTTAAATTACCCCTAGGTAAATATGTAAAACTTGTTCAATTTCTTCACTGTTTTTGTGAGGTTCTGATACCAGTTTTTCGTTTCTTTTACTTGTGTGTCTGATAAAAAGCAAAAAAAAAAAAAAACTAAAACATTAGCAAAATCAAGTCAGAAGTTCGCTCTATTCTAAAATGTACATAATTTATCGGGTCTTTATTACCCTATACAATCTATAAGGCAATGAATGAATCGTGCATCTCTAAATTGTTAAGGGAGGTCCAAAAAATTGTTGTAGATGGCTGCTTGACTCAAGTAAAGGTGTCGTCAATACATGAATAACATCATGATAACGCGTTATGAGGCTTACGTCCATCCTTTCGCTTATCTAAACTCGCAAAACTGCCGGATCGGAAGCCACGAAAACAACCTCCACAACATCAGCGCTGAACAGTTTGGTGTGGATTTTCTGCTGGCGTGGTAACTGGATCACTTTTTCGAAAATCTATCATTTCTACAAACTGGAGTTCACGGATTTATTGCCGAACTGTGTTGATTGATCTTTTTTGGCCTCAAATTGATACTACGGATATAGGCGACGCTTGTTTTCAACTGTTACAGGGATGTTATTCATTTTGTCAAACGTACATCGTGCTCGGGATGTATTTAAGCAAGTTCGTCTGTCTGTCTATCCATTCGCGTAATGTCTGCGATGAACGTTCTTCTTCTGGATTCAAAATCGAAGATATCGATGCAAAGTCGGCCTGGATGTTAGAAGCGCCTTCACGCAAATTGGCATTGCAACTAGGTTATATCGATCAAGGTACACGTCCACACTACAACGTAAAGTGAGAATACTTCGGTATTCAAGAGCAAAAAGTAGTTGGCTTCTCGTTTGGGTCGTTGCGTATAAATTAGAGAAGTATTTTCGAACTACGCCCAAATTGGTCGTGTGTACAAAAATCTGTATGGAATGGATTGGTTTAATAAAACTTACCCCATATAGCCCTGCTGATAACCACCATATTGGCCGAAATGATAACCTTGGATGCCTTGCAGAAATTGATTTTGTACCGCAGCCGAGGCGGCAGGAGTTACAGCTGCAGTGGCCGAAGAAGTAGGATACGTTGGCGTAGGTGAATACCAGCAACCGGTAGCTGCTAATTGTTGCCCATAGGCAGCCGCTGCAGCAGCAGCCGCACCGACTCCATAAGGAAAACCAGCGGCTGCAGGATTTAGAGCCTGACTAACGATTGTCTGAGCGTTATTCGGATCACCGCTTTCCTTGCCCCAAGAGCATTTTACTGGCTGGGCATTGATCTCAGTATTGTGCACGCCAACGATAGCATGTGTTGCGGCTTCTTTGGTTGAGAACCTTTAACAAATAAATGCAAATATAAAAGTGAGTGAATGTAAATGAATTTTAAATGTAAGCAGTCACGAAATCATGTCAAAATGGTTAGTTTTATATATTGTGTGCAGCAGCGGTTGTAAGTTTTGATTTCTTTTTGTTTTTCCTTCATTGAACTCAAATCAAACTAAAACTTACCGTACAAAGGCGTAACCCTTATCCTTGAATACACGGATTTCTTGAATGGTGCCGTAAGGTGAGAAAGTCTTTTGCAATATCTCTTCGCTTAAGGAGGTAAGCGAACTATTAACGCCCCCTACATAGACAGTGCAGTTTGAGGGACTGCTTTGATTGTAAACTTCATCAAATGTCAATGGTTTCACATTCTCTGCAATTAAAATACAATACAACATGACATCGTGCATCGATAAACAAGAATATAATGACGAAGAAGCATAAATAAAAAATAAACGGCAAATATTAAATCAGTTTATTTGAAAGCATTCAACTATTTATTTATTTATTTATTTATTTACAAAATATATATTCCGTAGAAAATGACTTGTTTTTTCTTATAGTGTTATTTTATCGTTGTTTGTTGTTTTTGTTGTTGTTGTGTTCCTCTTGTTCCAGTTATCGTTGTTACTACTTACATAGTAAAAATTTAATATATTCTGCATAAGTTGTAACAATTATAATTTCATGTGTACATTAATTTATTCATACATATGTACGTACACGCCCATCGTGTAGCATACTCATGCGGAATTGCATTTTAAATGTCGTAAATTATTTCAGTTAAAATTTTAAAAGAGAAGGAATACAATGAACAGGACGAAGTAAAGAGTTGGAAAAATTATACATACGTATATACGTATATATGTATATAAATACACTTATCCAAAAACTCATTCCCATTATCCCAACATATTCCATATTCGTCGTATTCGGTTTGTAGTCCTTAAATAGAACATGTTTTTCACTGAATTTCGTTGTGGTTATTTATTCCTTGTTGTTATTCTTGTTACTGCTGTTGTTGTTGTTGTTATTATTATAATAGTTGTTGCTCTTACTCTTGCTATTGCTGTTTTGCCGTTTTTACGATATCATATACAGAAATATGTTGCATGTACTTAAAAGTGTGTGTACTCTACTAATTACTTTTTTATTCAGATTAAAAAAACATTTTCAACTTAAAAAAAATAATGTCAGCATTGCGTGTTTATGTCTCTGTTTAGCATGAGTAACGTTCATGCATTTGCTACTTAATACGTACAGTTATCAGTAAAACAAATGCAACTTTTCTTGATTTGCAAAAAAAAAAAAAAAAAAATTGAAATACGAAGCAACAGACTTCTTTTGAAACCATGAGATCCATGGACTTGAAAGACAATTTTCTGAAAACCCATACATACTACTCTACGATGTTACAGTGCCAGAAACGGAGACCTGCAATTGACATTTACATGAATTCATTTGCTTTATGTCTTCCCGTGCTTGAACTACACTCGCACACACACATATTCATTGTCTATTAGTAACTTCAATGTTGTTGTAAGACATTAATAAGCCTCTCAACGAAATCGTTTAACATTTGCCTATATAGGGCAAACTCATCTGTAAGGTAATGAAGTGGCGGTACTGGTGACGCTTGGATTTCGCAATTTTAGCATTGGCAACATAAATTGATAAAATAGTTACGCAAAGCATTGGACCCCGTTATTTTTTATAAGCTTTTGCTAGGGTTCATCCATCCTTGACGAATTTCCTTATAAAATTTAAACATTATAATCGTATGTTTGTCGTAATAATGAATTTTCAACAATATTTCTGTCATTTTGTCAAGTCTTCTCATTACAATCTAATATCATATTGCACGTGCATTGCCTGTTTGATGAGTACACGAGTATATCGTTAAAGAGGTCGACAACACTACAAGCTAAGCCAAGTTTTTGTTTTAATTAGTTCCGCGATATCGCCTAGTTTGAGGTCGAATTTCCAAAACCAGATTTTAGCTTTTGTCCTTCGTATCATCAATTGAAAATTTTCGTTAAAAAAAAAGAAGGTCTTTTCTGTTGTAGGACGGCACAAGATAAAATTGTACATTCTCTTCCATCAGTTCTCTGATAAAATATATTATGGATAACATGTTTTCATATCTCACCTTCATATAAAAGCTATAACAGATACGTTAACTTTAAAAGCTTAAAGAAATGTCAAGGTTAGAAGTGAGGATAATGTTTTACTTTATTTCCTATAGCCTATAAAGGTGAACATAAATCCGAGTAGCCTTGTCAAGGTCACGGAAACTATTTACTTTTCTCACTTCGTTACTGATAATTCTCCTTTGGCTACCACCGTGTTTGTGGGCATTTGGGGACAAATTAAGGGAATAAATTTGTTTTCCTTAGTGAAAAAGACAAAGAGCATACAACAATCTTTAAAGTCAGAAAACCCATTTTTCAAATACTTTCCATTACAGTTTTTTGAACCTATGAACAGGTGATAGGTGACCGAATATTTTAATAGAAATGTTTTAATAAAAGACAAACGATGGAAAAGTTACAAATTATTATCATATTTTGCTTTTAAACATATACAAATATATGCATGTATATATATGAGATATTGATTGATATATTTTGAGAAATTAATTGCATTTGTTTCGCATTGCATTGTGTATAAACTACGGTCACAAGCAAAATGACAAACCGACAAGTTGCAGTTGTATTGGCATGTAAACAAGGATTTACAATTTCACGTATTCAACCTCTTTTATTCATTTATATGTTTGTTTGTATATATGCACGTACACAACATTACATGCTTAAATAAATAAAGCACATATTAAATCATTCAGGCCTGATTATTCTAGTCCAAAGTAAAGTATGTATTCTCTTGTTGTAATATGTGGATAAACTTTTGAATAATTAAATAGTCGCGCATACCGATTTAAATTAATTCGAAAGCTCGTTCGTCCTATTCGTGGGGAAATATTGTAAATTTTCTTTCCTTTTATTTCAAATTTTTTCCCTCCCACTCTCTTTTCTTCTCCTTACTTAATAGACTTTACATACGTACAATTTAAAAGTAAGTTTGCATTAAATAAATGGAAACAAAAAAACTTCAGTACATTGGATATGTGATATCATGGTTCGTTTATGCATTTTTCATGAGCCAGTAAAAGCTGATTTCTGATAAGTAAATCGATGTTTTATTTACTTAATTTTGTAAATTTTTCCTTGTACTCCTCAGTAAAATAAGGAGGTGACATTCTGTTTTATATTGAAAAGCTGACCAGACACAACCTCCTGACACCTTCTTGTCAAACGTAATTAATATATAGGTACTGTGTCTAAAATTTTAATTTTTGCTTTTGTAAATCCATTTATTATTTCAAACCTTTTTCGTCGCCTTCAAAGCTATCTCCCTCATATATAACACACTTATGCCAACGTTTTCCTTAATACTCAAAACAATTTTTATTGCCGATTTCTGGAATGGCTTTCAAAGCTTTCTTCGATTCAACTTGCATCTATCCAGTCAAGGCAAAACTGTGTCTTCGGGGCGGTTTTTTGAGTTTAGGGAATAGCCAGAAGCCACATTGGGCTAAATACGCTGGTCATGGAAGGCTATAGGTTGAATTTTTAACGGAATGGTCTCGAAGAACCAATGCAGTGTAAAATGGCACACTACCGAAATGCAAATACCAAAAGCTATATTTCCACAATTCCGATTTCTCAAAACTCGCAACACTCAAATAACATTCCTTGTTAAGAGTTTTGTCCGGCGGAAGGAATTCATAATGCACATCACGCTGATCAAAGAAAACTGCAACGTCATCCCGATTTTATACAAATTTAAAAACCAAAAAAATCACCTTTGGAGGACGACTGAGAGGATAAAGTAAACTACAAAATATTTGATCAAAGCATCCGGCCGAAAAAATCTCTATATAGCTGCTGTTCATTAAAAAGCTCTCGCTCGCTGCACTGCATCTCCGTTCACTACCGAAACAAAGACAAGCCGCATAAATGTTCTTATCCCTTAAAACCTCACAATCGAAAGCGTGAACTTTTTCGAATCGAAACACGCCAGCTGTCTAAACAATGAGTTATTCATATATAAAATCAAAGTTAAAAAATGTGATGCATCTGTGGCAGTTGATGCTTTCTTGCTCAATATGAATGCCATTCATATATTTAGCGTCAATTTAAAAAAAAAAAAAAAATACTATATCAACATTGTTCGGTGACGTATCCATTCACTCTAAATAGTCGATTCAAACGAATTTTCGAAAAAGTAAGGTGCAATTAGGGCACCAGCTTAAAATCAGTCAGTTGTTGTGTTGCTGTTGTTTAGCCATTATGCTTGCATTTCCAGGATCAGAGCAGCGATCGTTTTGGTTATTTCTGTACCCGAACACATTCACGAATACCGGTGTCATAGCCCCTAATTAAATCTGTTTAAGCAAAGATGACCTTGTGCCTGCATTTTCAGCATCCAAAGGTACAAAATTTCTTGCTTTCTGGTTCTGAAATGCCATTACGAAGAGAATTATATGCGTATAGTTCAGAAATGGTGCGATATTTCAAATTGGATTTTTTGTTCATGGATCTCGTGCATAGTTAGATATTTATTCTTCGCTCCCTCAGTCTCTCTCTCACGGCTTCTGCCTCACTGATACTTTCCCTCGTTCGTACTTTAACTTGAATTGTCGTGATATGCGAAAAGTTTGGCAATCTTCGGAATGCGTTTAGTATATGTAACGCTAAGTATTTTTCATTTTCTTGGATGTAGTAAGTTTCGTAAGTTTTTTTATAAACTTTAGTACAGTATTGTGGTATGTGAAAGTATTATTACATTTGCGAGCAGAAACTGTAACATTTTGCAAAACTCCACACCGGAACGTATCCATCAAACAATTACGTACGTGCTGTTATTAAGGCAAGACATTGACACATCATGCAATTATCACTAATGTGGATCTGTCGTCAGTTGGTAGTTGGTCGGCTTAAGTAATTGAACACTGTGTTTGTTCAAGAAGTCAACATTCTCGACTACTACTTTGGAAATCTACACAAGTACTGTGCCTGAAAGACGTTTCCCCTTAGGTTCAAATGAAACGTATATGCCTTGACATAACAAAGATCAAAAGGCATGCTCTCGATCCCTTAGGCAAATAATTGGTCATACGTTTGGCATAAAATGTTGCTACGAAAAATGTAAAGATACGAAATATCCAATTAAAGTGGCATTAGCTCCTTTTTGTCTTGTCCTATTATTAAACTGACATAACAGCAGCCAGGAATTTTACAGTGATTTTATGTAATGTTTTGTAATCCAATATAGCCTATGTACCGCATTTATATTTATATTATATAGAAAATAATTCATGCTCTAATAATTATAATTAAAATTTATAAGGCAAACAAGTAAATATAAGAAGGGGAAAAAAAAAAAGAAAAATGCTCAAAACAAAACCTAGCACACAGCAGAGAGGGTACGGTGTATGGGAAAAAATGTGCTTTCAAAAATACCTCCGTTTATGCAAGACCAACGGATAGCCCGCAATTCAATATAAACCGAATAAAACCAACTCTCTCTCTGGCACATTGTGTCACATAAATTGTAATGATTAATATACATAAACATGAATTTTAAAATTTTATGAGTAGTAGTAGTAGTCGTGCAAACCTATTTGTATCCATACGACACATAAACACAACAATCTATAAATCTTTTCACAACGTATATATGTATATATAACGTATCAACGTATCACCACTTATATATGTATATATATATATATATATATATATATATATATGTATAGACAACGTCGTTGTTTAAATAAAACATTAAACATTTTCGGAGAGTGAAAGTGAATGCCAGCGAGAGGAAAACAGAAACATCCCGAACATAATTACACATAGAATAGCAGTAATGTTAAAAGCAGCGGCACGAGAATTACGCATAAATAAATTGTTATTAAATAAATATTAATTTTGCATTTAATGCAAATAAAAATACGACAACAAAAAAAGACATTTGGTTTAAGATAGATAAGGGCAAGGAAAGGAAGCGAGGTTTAAATGCTTTCAGCGAACGCTGGTCGAATGTTGCATATCCGCTTCCTTTTTTTCATAGAAAAGTGTATATTTCTAGCCATTCAGAAATTTATTACATATGTACGTGTAAAAGCAGTTTCTCTTATAGACTGTTAAGGCTATAAAAATATATTGAAATGCGTTCTTAATCATTTACCGATAATGCATCTGATGTGTCATGAAACTCTGCGTCAAAATTATGAGTACATTTATTAGGAGTGCTTTTGAAACCAATGAAAGTATTTTTTTAGCCAAAAAAAATCGCGCGGCCTGTTGACGCCAGAGATTCAGATAAATGATTAAAATAAAGTTCAGGCCCTAAAAGTGTTTTTAAACATCCCATGTCTTTAGATCAGATCAAGATAAGATTATCCAGATGGTTAGTTGCAATTTGATTCCAAATGTGTCGAAAAATTTCGGGAAAACTTCTCTTCTATTTTCG